>ML103564.1:21124-32765 GCA_003697995.1 Taxidea taxus jeffersonii
CATAGTGATCTGAAGGGGCACGTGTACCCGAATGTTTATAGCAGCAATGTCCACAATAGCCACGTTATGGAAAGAACCTAGATGTCCATCAACAGATGGATGGATAAAGAAGAAGTGGTATATATATACAATGGAATACTATGCAGCCATCAAAAGAAATGAAATCTTACCATTTGCGACGACATGGATGGAACTAGAGGGTATTATGCTTAGTGAAATAAGTCAATCGGAGAAAGACAACTATCACATGATCTCCCTGATATGAGTAAGTGGAGATGCAACGGGGGTGGGGGTTAAGGGGGTTGGGAAAGAAAAAATGAAACAAGATGGGATCGGGAGGGAGACAAACCAAAAGAGACTCTTAATGTCATAAAACAAACTGAGGGGGATGGGGGGGAGCGGGTTTGGGAGAGGGTGGTGGGGTTACATTATATGTTTAAATTTTTTTTAAATGCTTAAATAATAAAAAAACAATGTGAAAAAAAAAGCATTGTGTTTTTGGTTTTTTTAAATTGGCCTCCTCTCTGGGGACTCTGCTATGTTTGGAGACTTTAAATCAATCCTCTTGATTTCAGTCCATGTCTCCCCTCCAGCTTCCAAGATGTTGCTTTTGTCTCCTGTTTCCTCTTGCATGTGCCTCTCTTCAACACAGTATTCAGCCTCCTCAGCTCTGCTCAGTCCTGTACAGACTTTCCATCTTTGCCCCAAATGCCACATCTCACTTCTGCTGTCGCCTCACCTAGCAGCGGCTAATCATTCCCCAGAGTCTGTTCTCCACTTCACGCGCAGTTACTGAACCCTTCCTTGTTGCCTTGTAGCAGAAAATGCCAGGGCCCCCTCCTGACCCCTTCATCCTTTTACCTCTTTTGTGCACACATTTTCTTGGGGTGCTTTCACTCTCAACAGGTGTTCCTCTGCCAGAGGAACTGCACGTGTGCCCAGAGATGCCGAGACAACCCCGTGTAGTAGTATTTAAAATGAGGGGGGCCTGGGTGGCTCAGTGAGTTAAGCCTCTGCCTTCAGCTCAGGTCATGATCTCAGGGTCCTGGGATTGAGCCCCGCAACAGGCTCTCTGATCAGCGGGGAGCCTGCTACGTAACCCCCTCTGCCTGCCTCTCTGCCTACTTGTGATTTCTCTGTCAAATAAATAAAATCTTAAAAAAATAATAAAATAAAATGATGCAGCTCCCTGCCCACGATGTAACAACTCCAAGATGAGAATATACTGTATCTGACTGGACCTGTCTGTAGGATTAAGCCTTTGCTTATTGTTATACCCTTGCTTGGCTTCCTTTCCATATTCCACTTTCAGACCCCACTATGCCCCTTCCCTTTCTTCCTGGAGATACTTTTTTTTTTTAAGATTTTATTTATTTGAAAGAGAGAGTGCATGAGTAGGGGTAGAGGCAGAGAGAAAGGGAGAACCAGACTCCCTGCTGAGCAGAGAGTCCAGTGCGGGCTTGATGCAGGGCTCAATGAGGGGGCTCAATCCCAGGACCCTAAGATCATGACCTGAAATGAAGTCAGACGCTTAACTGACTGAGCCACCAGGTGCCCCTGGAAACACTTTAAAAAAAATCACTTAAATAAAAAAGCTTAAAAAAAAATCACTTTCACAAGAATCCTCATCTCAGGGTCTTCCTCTAGGATGCCCAAGCTGGGACTCATGACCAACCCGAATAAAAACCATCTTATAGCTGAGAGGGGCCATGTGATTCAGTTCTGGCCCATATAAATGTAAGTGGAAATGGTGTATGCAACTTCAAGGAGGTAACCTTAAGGAAAAGGCACATGGGGGCACCTGGCTGACTCATTCAGTAGGGCATGGGACGCTTGAACTCAGAGTCATGAATTCAAGCCCCACTTTAGGCATAAATATTACTTTAAAAAAAGGGTGGGCACATGGCCTTCTTCCATCCTCCTTTTGCTTTCTGATTGCTGGGATGCAGAAGTAATCATGGGCCCCGCCTGCTGCAGCTTTCTTGAACCATAAATTGATCTTAGAAATGAAGCCATCCATGTATATAAAGCAAGAATACAGAAAGCAGATTCTTTTAAAGATTTTTTAAAAATTTATTTATTTGAGAGAGACACAAAGATATCAATAGAGAGCATGAGCTGGGGAAGAGAGGGAGAAGCAAGCTTCTCGCTGAGCAGGGAACCTGACACAGGGCTCGATCCCAGGACCCTGAGATCATGACCTGAGCTAAAGGCAGAGGCTTAACCCACTGAACCACCTAGGCACTACCAGAAAGCAGATTCTTAAAAAAAAAAAAAAATTCTTTACACTGTGTAATGCCCAATCAGCTCTGGTTTTCTTAAGCTGAGAGAGAAAAAACTTAGAGCTAATAAAGTCACTGTTATATTTTTTCTCCGACAACCAAATCTAAAGGCTGAAGTCCAAGTGAAGAGCTACTGTTGCTCATGCTTACCATGTTACTCATGCTTAATATCTGGATATTAATCACTACAGTTGATGTGGATTACCAACCAAAATATGATGCTAAGATTTCAAAACGAACTACAATTGTCTGATAGTGATGAAAACAATTGCATAGATATACAGGAAGAAAAACAAAATGCACAGGTGGGGAATGGGAGGCTTGCCTGAAATCCTGATCTGAGGTATGTTAAGTAGTATCTTTAATGCTAAAATACAGCCAGTCTTTGGGGTTGCTGAAGGTGAGCACTGGCATGATCTTTGATAGATGTAGTTAATAAACCTTTTAAAAGATTAATTTTTGGGGGGTGCCTGAGTGGTTCAGTCAGTTAAGTGTCTGACTCTTGATTTCAGCTCAGGTCATGATCTCAGGGTCCGGGGATTGAGCCCGAGTGAGGCTCTGTGCTCAGCTTGGTGTCTGCTTGAGATTCATTCTCTCTTTCTGCCCCTACCCCCTGCTCATGCTCACACATGTGCGCTCTCTCTCTCTAATAAATAAATCCTTAAAAAAGATATTTTTAAAAAGTCTTGGGACGATTCTAGGGGTGCCTGGGTGGCTCAGTGGGTTAAAGCCTCTGCCTTCGGCTCAGGTCATGATCCCAGGGTCCTGGGATTGAGCCCCGCATCGGGCTCTCTGCTCAGCCGGGAGCCTGCTTCCTCCTCTCTCTCTGCCTACTTGTGATCTCTGTCAAATAAAGAAATAAAATCTTAAAAAAAAAAAAAGTCTTGGGACTATTCTAGAAAGAAGTGGGGAATATTTTAGAAAATGGAAGCAGATGGCTTGGTATAATAGAACAATACAACACAAACTTATCTGTATTTATAAAAGCTTACAGAAATTGTCTACATCCTAATTCCATCTCTCTTCACTACCTGCTAGCCTCTTCCAGCCTTCTCTCCGTTCCTCGGACACAACCAGTCCTCACCTCAGAGCTGCTGTGCTTGCCTTTTCCTCGGGCTGGTCTCACGCCCTTCACCTTTGCAGGGCAGCCTCAGGAATTACCAGGTGTCTGTGCAAAGGTCACCTCTGCACAGGCCTTTCTTTGCATCCAGAATGAAGCGGCTCTCCCTCTCAATCGCACTCTATTGCATCACCCTGTTTGTCTTCAGAGCTCTTGGAACAAGCACAGTTCTTTACATGTTGTGAAGTTACGTTCATGAAAGGTTTCCTCTGCGTAACAGCCAGCCAGAATGCAAGGACAAGAGCACAGTATCTGACTCATGACTCTATTTACCAGGACCCAGAACCATGCCTGGTACACAGGGAGCGCTCAGATGTTTTGTTGAATGAGTGAATGAGTGCCACAGCGATTGTTTCTTGCTAGCAGCCCGAGACAGAGGGTGGCTGAGGTTCCCAATACAGAAAGCACTGGAACAATGGTGGGGGAACACAGGGCAAAGGGTGGTAGCCCTGTTGAAAGAGTCCTCCCAGCAAGGGGGTGGCCAACAGACTTCTGGGGCAGGGATATCAAATGAGCGAAGGGAAGGGAGTGAGGAGAATGTTAAGGGAGCACCTGTGGGTGGGAACGACCTGCAAGGAGGCCTGCTGGGACCAGTGTGTAAAGGGGAAACGTCAAAGGTCAGCCCGACCCAAGTTACTTTAAGAATGAACTTTTGAGCATTTGGTGACAAAATGGCTAAAGAGTCCTCAAACATGCAAATCTTTGGGATAAAGACAACCCTCAAATTCCCTTTTATATCAGCTAGCATATAAAATGGATCTTCAAATCAACTTAAATTTCATGGGGCCCACAAGTAGGTATTGATGAGATCAGAGCCATTTGGTAGCATCCAAATTCAATGAAAATGGTCCTTCTAAGCACTAAGCTATGAGGTTTTGCTAAGATTCATGTAATCAGTTTGAATATTTTATATTTTAATATTCGTGCCCAACACTAATAAAGGATAAAATGGATATATAACCCTCGTTATGATTTGAGGATCCTAGAATCCTCGATCAGTCCAAGTGGATTCCAATTACTACAGTTGGATTCTGGTGTCCAGAGTTGGATGAGGAAAAAACAGCACTCCTAAAAATTGCACCAACATGCTTTGTTTGGCCTTCGGGGTTGAAGAAGCAATGGAGAAACCATTTAAAAATCAGATTTCAAGTAAAACTTTGGACCTAGCATCTAAGAAAAGATGACAGTTTCCAGTAATAGTGGGCCCTTGGGCAGCAGTGAGCTGGACTGGATTATCAGTGCCCCACCACTTTTATTTGTCACAAACTGCCCATAGAACAAGCCTCTCATACTTGAATCTGCATATGATTCCCTGGGGGTCTTGTTAAAAAACACAGGTCCTGAGCCAGTAGGTGTGGCCTGAAGCTCTGCATTTCTGGAAAGCTCTCAGGTGGTGCAGAGGCGGCTGGTCTTCCCACCATCCTTTGCTTAATTAGCAAGGCTAGGAATTAACCCGTCAATAGAAATAAAAACAGAAATAAAAAAAGCAAACATTATCTTTATTTAATAATCTTTGATATTTAAAATACAACTCATCGAACATCCACATTAACAATAAAATCCTCAGTGTTCAACAGTGCTTTGGAAGCCCAGCTTTTCTAAGGACCAGACAGGAAGACATATGTGTGTAGTAACTGCAACAGAACTTGGAGGGAGGGCACATACAGAGAGGGCTACAGAGTTGGGTCCTGAGCAAATGGCACCGCCACAGTGCACTGGTGTCATGGCCAAAAGACAATGCTTTTTCAGATGTTTTCTTTGTACTTGAATTTCAAATAGGTTATACAGAACAGTAATTTTTACAAAGTTATTTCTAATAGTCCAGTGTTGTAGAAATCAGATAATTTTTCACATTCAAATGTACATCTCATTTAAAAAAAATTTAAAAAGTTCCTGGAGACATTCACCTTTGAACTATGCAAGATGCAAGAAGGTGAACTGCTTCCTAAATGAATCAGGAATTTTTACATACATTTCACTATTGCTTCCCATTCCTTGTCTATGAATCCACAGTCTAAATATATTTACTGATACACTATTGTTAAACATGCCAGTTGCTGTAAATTTAGAAATTATGTTACTAGTATTCTTAAAATGCCAGAACATTTTGCGAAAAAAAGGCAAAGATTTTCTTCAAAAAAAAAAAAAAATCAAAATTCAAGAATTAAACAACTGTGTCAATAATCTTTTCATTCATGAAAGTAAAATGGAACAGTTTTGCTAATGTAAGACTTTAAAAAATACAAGCCAGTTCATCTCTTTAGCAGAAGATGCTGGTTCATAAAGGGACCAGGAATAAAGGAAAGTCTTTCTTTTGAAAATATGAAAAATTATCGACACTGCTGAAATGATTAGTTGATCCAATCTGTTTTTTCTTAATTAAGATCACATATATAATATCTCCGTACTTGTAAGGGCCCAGATACAACAAACTATTTACTTTTAGAGTAGTGGTCATTGGGCTTTCCAGTTGCACATAAAGTTTTAAATAAGAAGGCATCAATATTAATTATTGAGTTCTCTTGATACTTTAAAAACATCGAGATTTATTTCAACTGGAGTTATTTTAATTTCTATCACTATATTTTGCTTATGCACTGACTCAATCTTCTTTAAATTTGTGTGGGCCCAATAGGCCAATTTTAACACATTTAGTAAATCTTGGCACTAGCATGATACTATTTAAAAAGAGTATCAACCATGCAGACATTAAAAATGTGATTCAGGCTCTGACAGGAATAAAATTTACTTTATTCAACTTAATATTAGATGAAAAAATACAAACTATTGGTAGTTTTGCCTCTAATGACCCTCAACCAGAGTTGAACTTTTTTCCTCATTAACTTTGGCATGAATAAAGTTTTAATTAAGAAAAATCAAGTTTTAAAGAAAAAAAAGCACCTCCTTAAATATTCTGTGAACTGTAAATTATTTGATCAAGATCTTAAAAGTTAAAATATAGTTTACCTGCAGCAATCTTTTCAATTTATATTACTGAAATATCTGTATGTGAATTACTGTAAAAAATGTTTATTGATGATTTTAGAGCAGAGGTTAACTACTGTTAATTTCTTTAAACTACTGTGAATTTTTAAAACATAAATAACTACTTACTATATTCATGACATCTCAAAATATGAAAGTGGTATTTCCAAAACTTGTTTAAACACTAGCATAACCACTGTACATATTTTATCTTTTTCCTGGTAACGCAATCTATACATTAGAAAAATGATACCAGTAGTTTAAATATTAAACATTAAGGTGTTCCCAATTGGTAAAACAGAATGGAAATCTTTATATAGAGTTCTGAGAAGGACAGTTATTGTGAATTTCATTGTTTCTCACTTTCTTGCAGGTTGCTTACAGTAAGTAACAGTTCCTGATGTGTGAACTATACCTCTGTGTAACTAAGTTTTCTGATACTGTAATTATGAACATTGGCATCTTTTCATACTGGCCAATTAAGGGATGGAATCCAAATTAAGTTTAAGCCAATCCAAAATTCTGGCAGTTCTCTAGTCATTCTGGATCTGCCTACCAAATGCAATATTCAAAAGAAACTAAACACATTCAAATGTATCCAGTGCGTGCTCAGCTCTGCTGCAGAGGGAAAAAAAAAATCCCTAAATGAAGGTCAACATGCCATATTTCCTTAAGTGCTTTAATAAAGGCGTGTAATATAACAACTTTGTAAACTCTAAGGTTAAAACTTTCAAATGCATATTTCTTTTCTCATTTTTATATTAGGTAAGTTACCCATTCAAGTGTATGAAAAGTTTAATGTATTTTTTCAATGGGATAAGGTAAAAACTAACATCCATGGAAAATAGGACAAGTATATTGGGGATAACTACAGAAATGTTCAATCTTAAAATATTTTGGTTTATAAATCTTGAGGGTGCAGTACTAAACTCCAATGCCCCTTGCAATTCTAAAGTTTTATAACTCTTCTGAAACATTTTCAATTCTCAAAAGAAAACTTCAGATTTTAAAGTAAACAGTCTACTTTTGCAAGGGAAACTTCAGAAAACGTTATTTGGCACAAAATAATGACTAAAAAAAATTAGTCTCTATCCAAAAAAAAGCCATTTCATAATAATAAAAGGCATTTTTTTCATATCTTTTCAACTCAGCAATAAATCCTAGGTCAAAAAAATTTCCCTGATAAAATGTGTAGCCATACACTAGTCATGGCAACATATCATACTTTAATTTTCTATGATGTTAGCTGAAATTTCCTAACCTTTAGCTTATGAATAATTCAACATTCCAAAGGGCTTCAAAGGGGGTGGAGAATGAGGGATGGGGAGTAAGTGATAGAATCTGAAATGTCCATTTCAGAGAGACATAGTTAATTTTCACCAAAATCATACCACTGTACTGAACAGCAAGAAACTTTCTGTGCATCCCAATTAAAGAATGTTTATCAAAACTAAAGGCTTTCTTATTTACAGACCCATTAAGTACTCTGTGACTTCTGTAATTCTTAAGCTATTTAAACATGATGTGAGTGTCAAATCACAGTATAAATGTAAATGTACTTTTGTTAGTAGATTAATTTCATGTTCCAGACCATCATCTCTGGCAGATAATACCTACTACAAGGTATGCAGCAGAAGCAGACATCTATGTTCCGTGACTCCACCGTAAACAAGAGAGCTCTGGTCACAAGAGAGAATAAAATGAAGCTGCCGCTAAATAGAAAGCCAAACTTTGTCTCCCATACATTCATGGTGGGTATTATTTGTGAAGTCTGACACAGAAGGAAACTTGCTTGCATACTGTGCTTCTCCTATTTTTTTAAACTGGAGAAAAGAAAGTATCAAGGTGCAGGAGAAAAAGTCACAGCAAAGCTGTGACAGTCTAACATAATTGAGAAGACATTCATAAAACATCTGGAAAAGGATGTGCTCACATATTAAAAAGAAAATCTCATTTACTCTCAAATACTTGTTGATTTCAGGGTTTTGGAATGCACCAGAATCATGAACTAATGTAATGATCCCATCTTAGAGGGCTTAAAAAGCAAAACCTCCAGAAAGATTACCATCTTTCAAAAGAGCTGTAAAAAAGTAAGGAAAACCAAGTAGCAAAGAAACTGTGATTAGAGAAATAACATGAGAAAACATCCAAGGGCACGCTACATAATTGGAGGGAAAGCAGCAAATCTTTCTGCAACCGTTACTACTATCAACACAGAAAAGAGACACTGTCCTAAAAGGTTAACTTGGTTAATGAGAAAGAAAAGCAACTATGAGATGACGGAAAGTGAGTCAAACGACCTGAACAGAAAGGATGAGAAGAACATGTATGGGAAAAGTTCTGTGGCAAGAGCTAATTAGTTGGTCTGCAAAAAGATCCAAGAAAAATGCCCTAATTTTAGACATGTGAGATATTGCACACTCAAAAAGAAAAAGGAACATTTAGGAAACTATTTTAAATTTCTTTAATTGCTAAATGCCTCTTTGGCTAGTGTTTAGAGGATCACTATTTAGTCCCACAACTGCCACATTTTTCCACTTTCTCATCTTTTTGTTGCAAACCACCTAAAAGTCTTATCTCCTCTGTTGAACATTGTTTGACACATTACTAAAATGGACCCTCTATGCTGTAACCACACAGAATAATAATGTTGGAAAATATGAATATCTAAATGATTTGTAAAAGGTATTATTTTTTCCCTTCTGTTTTGAAATTATTTCTAACAGTTTCTAAAGACATGGTCACGGCTGCCTGAAGCATGTCTTCTTCACTCATAGCATCTCCTGTTGGGAAAGAAAACACGCATCTCTCTTAGACGTTTCTGGAAAATTCTCAAAGTCATCAAAAGATAAGCTTTTAGAAAATACATTTGACTACTACAGCTTCCTTTTAAAATTTCTAATACTTAAATAAAGTTACAGTTTTGTAAGTTTTGACAAATGCATAGAGCCGTATAACTACCATCACCACCAGATCCGGACCTGCTCCACTGCTCCCCCAAATTTGCACATGCTGCCCCTTTGTGGTCAATCCCCATAATACATTTATTCTATTTTTCAAAACAAGTGCATTATGCTAAATGAAAGATTAAACTTAGTTGTGTGTGTGTATACATACATATACATAATTTATTACTTAAATATTGTTACTTAAATCTTGTTACTTAAATCTTGCAAAGATAGTTCAAAGGGTTCCTGTGTACATTTTGGCTCAATTTCACCCAATAGTTAAGTCCTAGGGAACTACAGCTTAACCCCGAACTTGGATATTGACATTGGTACAAAGTTGTGTGTAGTTCTATGCTATTTCGTCACACGTGTAGATTTGTGTAACCACTAGCACCACAACCAGGATGGAGAACTGTTCAATTACCACAAAGATTTCTTTCCTGCTGTCCCTTCTGATTCACACACACTTCTCTGCTCCCAACTTCCCTAACTGCAGGCAGCCACTAATTTGTTCTCCATCTCTACAAATCTGTCATTTTTATTATTTATTTATTTTTTTGAAGATTTTATTAATTTATTTGACAGAGAGAAAGAGCACAAGCAGGGAGAGAGGCAGAGGGATAAGCAGACTCCTTGGCTGAGCAGGGAGCCCTATGCATGACTCAATCCTGGGACCCTGGGATCGTGACCTGAGCTAAAGGCAGATACTTAACCAACTGAACCACCCAAGTGCCCCCAAATTTGTCATTTTTAGAATGTTACACAAATATAACCACACTGTAACAGATCTTTCCTGCACTTACCGTAGTGCCCTTGAGGCACATCCAAACTGCTCATGTATCAAGAGCTGGTTTCTTTTTAGTCCTGAGTAGTATTTCATAGATATACTACCATTTGTTTAACCTTCTGCCTTCCTGTAGAACATTTTGGTTGTCTCCAGATTTTGATTATGGGAAATAAAACTGCTATGGGGATGCCTGGGTGGCTCAGTTGGTTAAGCGGCTGCCTTCGGCTCAGGTCATGATCCCAGCGTCCTGGGATCGAGTCCCACATCGGGCTCCTTGCTCAGCAAGGAGCCTGCTTTTCCCTCTGCCTCTGCCTGCCTCTCTGTCTGCCTGTGCTCGCTCGCTCTAACAAATAAATAAATAAAATCTTAAAAAAAAAACAACTGCTATGAACATTTGTGTACAGGTTTTTGCATGGACAGGTTAAGTGTTCATTTCTCTGAGATAAATGTCCAAGAGTGTAACTGCTGGGTTGTATGGTAGGTACAAGTTCAGTTTTTAAAGAAATTGACAAACTATTTTCCAGAATGACTGTAACAATCAAAAAACAGAAATTCACCTCCCTTTACTCTACCATTTATAATATAATTGCCTTAAATATTTTCTACATATACACTAAAAACAAAGTCAATATTCTAATTCTTGTTTCAATCATCCAACATAATTTAGAAAACTCAAAAGGAGAGGAATATCTATTGTTTACCCATGTTTTTACTCTTACTACTATTCTTTTTTTCTTTCTAATGTTCCCAGATTAATTCTTCTTATTTTTTTTTAAGATTTCATTTATTTAATAGACAGAGAGACACAGTGAGAGAGGGAACACAAGCAGGGAGAGTGGGAGAGGGAGAAGCAGGCGCTGAGCAGGGAGCCCGACGTGGGGCTCGATCCCAGGACCCTGGGATCATGACCTGAACTGAAGGCAGACTCCTAATGACTGACCCACCCAGGCGCCCCTATTATTTCTGTTTAGAAAACTTCCTTTAGCCATTATTTTAGGATGGGTCTACCAATGAAAATTCTCTTAATTTTTCTCTTCATTCCTGAAGGAAATTTTCACTGGGAATTCTAGGGTTTCTTTTTTCTTTCTTTTTTTTTTTTTTTTAAAGATCTTATTTACTTATTTGAGAAGAGGGAGAGAAACCACCAGTGAGGGGGAGGGGCGGAGGGAGAGAGAGAAGCAGACTCCTCACCAAGTAGGGAGCCTGACTCAGGACTCAATCCCAGAAGTCCAGGATCATGACCCGAGTCAAAGGCATATGCTTAACTGACTGAGCCACCCAGGTGCCCCTGGGTTGTTTTTTCTTTCCAACACTTGAAAAATGAAGGGCGCCTGGGTGGCTCAGTTGATTAAACATCTGACGCTTGATTTTGGCTCAGGTCAGGATCTCAGGGTCATGAGATCAGGCTCTGTGCTCAGTGGAGAATCTGCTTGAAGATTCTCTCTCTGCCTCTGCCCCTATGCCTGCTCATGCATGCTTGAAGATCCTAAAATAAATAAATCTTAAAAAAAAAAAAAAA
>RCUC01137882.1:0-12607 GCA_003697995.1 Taxidea taxus jeffersonii
GCGTTGGGCAGCATGATGACCAGCTGGCCTGAGCATGTTGGCTTTCTGAACCTCTTAACTGGCATTCTGGCTGAAGGACAGAAGCAGGTCATGACAGGCCATTTCCTTGTCGTGACACCGGGGCTGTCTTCCTTCCCCAAGCTCCCCATCCGGAAACCCAAGTTTTATTGCTTGCATCGTTTTCTTAAACAAAAACGTCCTCTGTCTCCAGAATGGCTCCTAATTCAACTAAACAGTAAAACCTCAAAAGGGCAAACAACATTCGCGACAAGCACAACCAAGGCCGTGTCCTCATTGATGATGACGAGGGACTACGTGCCCAGGCACCCCACAGTCCCATCTGACCCTCTGCATGAGCCCAGAAAGTGGTAACTGTTGCCCTCCCCGTGTTACCGATGAGGAAACCAGGCACAGAGCAGTGAAATCAACTTGCCCAGCATCATGGACCAGGTGAGCGGAGATGCTGGGATCCGACTGGGGCCGCCTGACTCCATGATGCCAGAGCCCAGAAGTTCACGAGTGATGCTTCGATGTGATCGATGTCTAAATGGGCAGAGGGAGGGAGAAAAACAGACTATGAGCTGCCAATTCTTATTTTTAAATTAGCAAATGCTTTTTTTTTTTATTACTATACCCGTCACTGGTGACAGTGCTCGTATGTCACTATGTGAAAGAATAAATCGCCATCAACTTTGTAGAAATCAATGTGACAGTATGTAGTAAGAGCTGTAAAGCCAAATCAGGGATTTTTACCTCTAGGAATCCATTCTGAGGGAACGATCTGAAAACAGGCAGAGCAGAGACCACAGACAGAACCAGGGGTTGGGGCCACAGGGAAATGGGGAAGGGGACCTCGGGGTCTGTCGCAGATTCCTGAGAAAGCATTTCACAATGAGGCTCGCAAGGAGTTCTTAATACTAATGAGAACTGATCACCTTCTATCAGGTGAAAAGGGCAGACCCCAAATTATCTGCACAATACCATCTAAATCATACCACCTCTCCCCAAAGTAGGCCTCGGGGTGGGGGGTGGGGGGAATAGGAAAGGAGCCGTTAACCTCTGGGTGATGGGATCGTGTGTGATCATCATCTCTTTTTTCAGACCTTTGTCTGTTTCTCAGATTTTCCAGAATGACAGCATTCGCTTTTCTGACAGGTATGAATTTCATAAATAGAAAGTTATTCCCTCGGAGAAGCTGTCGCACGCAGCTGAGCGGTGTCTCAGCCTCCGTGGCCAAGGTGTTGCTGTTTGCTTTCGGGACAAGAACACTTTCCTGGGTGTTAATTATTTTCCTGGGGCCATTGCTCACCAACCTGATACCTTGCCGGAGGCCCCTATGGTTTTTGTGATTGTTTTCTTAGCCCCGAAGTGGCCAATCTCTTTTTTGTGTTAATTCCCTAAATAGGTTTTCCCTTGCAATTAAAGCAGGCGGCAATATCTTTCATCCTTGAAAAGCGATGCTTGAGTCTGCTAATTACTTTTCCTCGTATTAAATGCCTGCACTGGTGACGGCCTACAACTGTTTTACAATCTCAGTTTGCACTGAAGTGAGCCCCTAAGAGGGGTGCCCCGGTGTTTTCCCGAGAGACCGTCTGAGTATCTTATAAAATGTGACTCCGGAAACATTCTCTTGAGAATGGGACTTGGAAAGCATAACGGGGTTCCAGCCTGCGCTTGCCTGAACCGTTATTTGTAACCGGGCTGGAGCTACAAACAGGTGTGAAAGCCTGGTGGTAATCTGCCAGCCCCCCCCCCGCCCCGGCTTCAAGATTAATTTGTGCGAAGGACGGGAGACCACGTTCAGGTTATGGCCGAGCATCACTCGCTCTGCACGTTATTGGTCAGCGCGTGCTTCCTGGGTGTCAGGGTCCCCATCCACAAGATGGGTGGTTGTGAGGATTCAGTCTCCAAGACGAGTTCTGGGCACGTGGGCTGCCGTGAGTGTTGGTCTTGTTGGTTAAGAGAAGGCCAAAGGCCAGTCGTGCTGGGCACAGGGTTGACATTCTCATCAGTATTTACCGTCGACGATCGTCACGTCCTTTATCGCCGCTCATGATGCCTGGCTGAGCGGAGGGAACCAATGACTGGAGTTGGAGGGGTAATAAGAGCCAGTCGCCATAAGCTGTAATCCCGGCAGGTGCGTCATTACCGGGACCGTCTCAAGCGCGGGGCCGTTACAGAGCACGTCTGCCTTGGGCCAGGCACGTAGAGTCATCGTGTGCCAAGTATATTCCAGCCAAGAGTGCCTTGGCCGGAGCGGCTCTGTGCCTCTGCGGATGACAGAGCAGCTGGTGCAGGGGCCTGCCCCCCGCCCCACCCCCCAAGCCCCAAGTACCCCTGGCAAACACACCTCCAGACTTGGCTTGAACCTCTGCTCCCAGGGCGCTCCCTCACTGCCTCACTCAATTCTGTTCTGGCATGAGTCTGGCTTTTGGGTAATCTTGGAATTTCTCCCCATGCTTCCCATTCTGCCCTCCAGCCACAAATCCCAGGGCCGAGGCCAGAGCCCTGCTGTGGTTTCCGCGGTGCCAGCCTCCTTTCCATCCGGTTGTTCAGCCACAACACCCAGCTCATGTTTCCCTGCCTTGCCTTTCGGGATAGCCTGAGAGCCTTCATCACACGTCCCACTGGTGCCCGCATGGCCAAGCTGGGAGCTCTGCCCTCCCCACCCCCCAAATTCTTAACATCTTGTTTATGAACTTTTAAATGAGTTTTTCATGCAATAAGTAAGTTAAGACCCAACACCGGCTGATATTAGCAGGAAATGAGGGCAGCCTGTGAATTCCCAACTTTGAGTCATTGATACTTCAGTTGTGAAGCTCTGTTGGTTTCATGTGAAAGACAAGCAGTGCCCAGTGGCCGTCTGGGGTCTCTCCATGTGTGGAGGACTTCTGTTCTGAAGCTCCGTGGCTTCTTGCTGTACACATTTTGAAAAAGGCTGGGGGCTCACCAACCAGCCTCCCACTCTAGCACCCCTGCTCCTGGGCTGCCGGCACCTGGGTTAATGCAGGGGGTAAGTGTGGCCATCTTGACCTGCCTCTCCATCCCCCTGCCCAGCCTTGCTGGGCTCTAAGCTTCCAGTCCACTTCTCAGTGATGACTGGAAAACATTCTTTAGTAGCAAATAAGTCAGCACAGAGGAGCGCAGCTGTGTTTGTTTTTTGCCTTCTGACAATGCCAGGACCCATGGCAAATGATTGTGCCCTTCCGAGGCTCGTAGCCTTGGGGTCTTTGCTATCTGGGTCTCTTAGCACTGGGGTCTTTGCTCTCCAGGGCTCTAAAGAGCCCCTGCTCTGGGCAGAGCTTAGGATCCTGGACCCCTTTCCAGCACATAGCCAGCCCATAGCCCCTTCTGTGCCTAGAGAATCGTTCAGTTTGTCCTCCATATTGACTGGGAACAGGTGGTCCGGGCTGAGGAGGAGCCCAGAATCCTGCTGAGAAGGTAGAGGCGGGCATCTTAGCAATTGCAAATCTGAAGTCTTGGCTCATTCATTTTGGGGTTCTAATTTGAAGCATCAGTGATTTCAATTTCAGGCTAAAAAAAGATTCAGAATCACTTCAGGGGACCGTGGCTGCTGTGCTCAAGGCTCCGTAGGCCTGGCAGATGGCAGTGCACTGGGTTGGATAGAGACAAAAAGGAGCCACGGTCAAGGGCAATGGCTGTGCCATGTGAACTGGGTTTGAATCCAGCCTCTGTCACTGGACTATTTGAATGTGAACTTGGGCCCATCTCTCATCCTTTGGCCTCATCTTAAACTGTAAATAAAAATGTGTGTGAAGCCCATAGCATGGTTCCTGGCGAAGTGAGATCTCGGCATTCGTGAGCAATCATACAGGTCATTTCTGCAACTTCATTCAGGAGCTGGGCTAGTATGTGCTTGGGGAGAAAAGACATCAGTCCGACTCGGTTCCTTTGGGAACTCACAGTCTGGAAGGGGGCAAAAGCAGGCTATGGTGAAGGCCCCAAGATAAATCTGAAAAGGGACTTTGTGAAAGAGATGGTGTTGGCATCATGTTTCGTTGTGGTACGTGGGGTTTCTATAGGCAGAACTCAGGAGGGCCCCAGGGAGAGGTTAGGGTGTCAGGAAGGCTCAGGGTGAATTTGGGGAGTGGTTGAATGTTCTGGAGCTGGGGGTGACCGGGTCCAGTCCAGGGAGGGCCTGGAATGTCAGTTTAAGTTGGGGCATCTCTGTATGGCTGGTGCGGTGGCAGGAGCTCTCCGCGGTGCTGAACCTCTCTGGGGAGCTTTCCGGGGTGCTGAAACTCTTTGCCCTGTGGGGCCTCTCCAGGGTGCTGAACTTGAGAGCTGGGAGGATGCCCTCTCCCCAGGAGAAGCAGCCTGGTGGGAGTTCTTGGTGCTTCCTCTCTCGTTCCCTTCACCTCACATCCCTGCATCCTATTTCCTTGGCCTTCCTGGGTACCACAGCTTCTTATTCAGTGAGTGTGCCTGTCTGTTTGGTGGGGAAATCTCTCCTGTAAAGAGAGGTGAAGGGACCAATATGAGTTGAGTGCTGCAGGATCCTGTGCTCTAATGCAGCTTCACATCATCACTGAGGTCTGGGCTTACATGTCACCTTCCCAGAGGGCTTCCCTGGGCCCCTGTGCTTGCCCCTGACTCTGCCACTCCACTGTGTGCTGCTTTCACCATGAGAATCGTCATGTGTGTTGAATGATCAACTGTCTCCCTCATGAGGACACCTGCTCCCTGAAGGCTGGAGAGCTTGCTGATCTGGTCCCTACTGTGTGTCCAGCACCCAGTGTGTGCCTGATGCTTAACGGAGGCCCCAAAATCTGTGTTCAGTGATGGACACTCCTGGGAAGCAGGCATTTATGCCCATTTTGCAGGTGATGGAGATTACATGGATGCTGAGGGCCCCAGAGGGAGAGCTGATTCCCAACCTTGCATCTTTCTGATGCCCTGGTCAAGTCTCAAGTCCTGGAGACATAATCTTACAACCGTCTTCCTTAACCTGAGGAGGATGCTGTATACCCAGCCCCAGTCCACATGCGGTGAGGTCTGCAGGAGGCATGGCAAGCTCAGAGCTTCTGGTGCAGGGTTCTCTGATGTGCCTCTCGACTCCCCTGAAAGGAGCTCTCCTGGGTCCTCTCTACCTGCCCTTCCTCCCTCCCTCCCTTCCTCCCACTCACTCACCTCCCAGTATGCTCAGCAGGCTCTCGTTAGCATTGATTTGTCTCTGACTGCAGCGCCCTTTTGTGGGGCGTTTCACTATACGAGCGGTTAGGTTGGCAAATGAACTGAAAGAAGGCCTCACGCTAAATGCCCCGTCGGATCTTCTAATAGATGGAGTTTGTCAATTCTGGGAATTAGGGTGCATGCAGGCCAACGATAGGAGGAGTTAAAAAGAGAAGGGCTGGGGAAGGAAAACAGAGTGGAAGGCCAGGGTTAGCCTCTGGCGCTGCAAAGTCCTGACGGTGTCCTTTCTTCGGTGCTGAGACCAATCACCCTCGGGCGAAACTTCCAATTCCCTCTGGCTGGGACTTCGGTTTCCTATAACAGACTCTTCAGTGCACCACCTCTGTGCTCAGCACCCAGTCACGGAGATGAGTAGAGGCCATCTTTGCCCTTGAGAGGCAAAGTGGAGTGGGGAGAGAAGCCCAGAAACTTCTGTTGGGCCTCAGGGCTAGGACAGAGAAGAAGGGATGGGTTGGGGAGGTGGCACACACATCCAGCTTGGAAAGACAGATGGGCCTTGACCCTGGCCCTCTCTCCCTCGTCACCCAACGGTGCCACACTTCCTCGCACCCCCAGCACTTGCCCACACTTCTCATTCATGCTCCCCGTTACCCCTCTCCCACCTCCACCCCCTCCACCTGCATAACTGGCTCACCCTCAGATCTCTGCATAGCAGCCCCTCTTCAGGGAAGCTTTCCCGATAGTCCCTGAGACACCCATTCACAATGCATGTCACGGTCCCTGCCTGAACTGACCTAAGGGGCCAGCCAGAGCCCAGCTCAGGGCAAGCACAGTCAGGATCTGTGAAATGATGGAAGGTACTGAGTCGGGGGGTGCACAGCCAAGAGGAAAGCTCAGAAGCAGGAGCACCGATAAGTATGTGAGAAATGTCCGGAGGCCCAGGAAGGATGAAGAGGATGGTGTCTCCATGTCAGGGAGGACTCATGGGACCTCACTGTGTCAGTGGAGGCAAGCTCACTCGAGCCTTTTAGCAGGGACTTCTGTGGCTGAAGAAGGGAGATGGAGGCAGACTAGAGCCCACGGCCCTCGAGAAGCAGGTCAGAGCAGGCATTCAAGGCATGGCCCTAGGAGACAGCCCTCCTGGGTCCAAATCCAGCTGCCCCTCTGTGCACTGTGTGGCCTTGAATAAGTTACACAACTCCCCTGTGCCTCAATTTCCTTCCCTGCAAGGTGGGAATAAGGGCATCTATCTCATAGAGTCTCGTGAGGGTTAAGTGAGCTTGTAAGTCTGAGGTGCATAGAAAGAGCAGGCCATGAGCTAAGGCACACATGGGAGAGGGGCCGTTACTGTTATGCTGCTCTTGTTGCCCTGGGAGGGACATGAGCCTTCCCACCAGGACAGAGCTCCCTCCAGACCTGGGCAGGGTCCCACCACCCAGGAACCTCTCCTCCATGGGACCTGTCATGCTGAAGTCAGGTGCGAGCCCCAGGAGGACCCTGAAGCCCAGCGTGGGCTTTGGAGAGATGGGGTTGGTGAGTGAGGGAAGGCAGGAGAGTGACGACCCACAGGAACCAGCCATTCACAGTTACCCCTGGGCCCAAACAGGACGGTGCTGGGACAGGCCAGCACCCTATGGCTCCTGATATGGGACTGGAGTTTCTGGATTTCTCCCGGGCTAGGGCATTAGACGGACATCCCTGCCCCTCCCCAACAACGCCATTCCTGCTGTGCTTCATCCTCCCACTGCTAAACCCATACCGCGCCACGTGCTCTGAGCGTGCTGCCTCCCCGGAGCCCCGCCAGAACCCTGGGAGGTGGCTTCTGACACTGGCCTCGGTTCTCAGGTGGAAAAGGTGAAGCCCAGAGAGGTCAAAATAGCAGCTCAGAGTCACAAAGCCCCCGCATGGCCCAGTGCCACCCAGTGCCTTTCTGCTCACACGCTCAGGTGAGAAGTCACATGAGAGTCCGGTCCCTGCCTGGGCTGCTGTGCCAGGTCCTGTCCTGCACACCCCCCCACCCCCCTGCCGCCACTGCCCTGTCTGGCCTCCATTCCCAGCTCTAGGGGGACTCCCATGATCACTGTTCAGTAAAATCCAGTCCTTTCCATGGCCACAAGGCCCTACAGCAACCCCCCCCCCCCCCCCCTCCCTGCCCTCCCCTCCCCACCCCCTGCCTGCTCGCTCTGTTCCCTCACACCGCGTCCCTACTGAGGGACGTTTCTCTTCTTGGCTTCGCCACACACGGAGTTTACGTGACACGGGATGTATTGGCTGAACAGCTCCCCTCCAGAGCCTGAGTCCCCTCCGAGGGCAGAGCCCTCCTGGAGGGGGCCTGGGTTCATCCCAGCACCCAGGAGAAGAGAGTCGGGTGCAAAGCAAGAGCCTAGTTTGTTGGTGGAATGGGTGAGCTCCTGGTGAGCTCGGAGTCGGGCCCAGAGGCTAGCTGGCTCCCCGAGGACGACAGGACGCGCTGAGAGCACGTGCTGGAAACGTCCATGTTGGGGGGCGGCTTGTCTCTCCTGGACCACCTCCCTCAGACCCCACAGTCTGCACCTTGAAAAGCGGACAGAGACGCAGGGGCCAGCGACTGACAACATCAGAGAGAACTGCACTAAGCCAGTCCCTCCCTAAAGTTCCAGAATTCTCCCCCAGGGCCCACCCGAACCCCACGGACTTTCCGGGGGGATGTGTGCCTCTGCTCTCAGAAAATATTAGGGACTGGGAGTAAACTTTGCCCCCTGTGAGCCTGGTGATGGGCTTTTCCACAAGTGTTCTTTCTTGAGGGTTGGTGTAAGTCACGCTCGCCCGGGGAAAGCTGAGGACACGGGCAAACCCGAGAAGCGTCAGGGGATGCTGCCAGGAGACACGGCCGTCGTAATGTTCGTCTTCTCGGGTTTTTCTTTCTTTCCACGTGCCTGTCGCAGATACATTCGGTCGCGTGTACATACACTCGTGCTCTCCCCTCGTGCGTATGCTTGTCGTCCTGATGAAGTACACTGACCGTAAAATTCACCAAACCCGCCGCTGACCGCGTGCGTCCCAGCAGCGTCTCGGGTATCCGGGGCCGTGCGCCCGTCATCTCTTCCCAGCTCCAGAGTGTTTTCATGCCCCAAAGAGCTACCCCAGCCCCATAAGCAGCGACGTCCCAGCCCCTCCCCACCCTCCGCCTCGAGCAGCTGCTGGTCCACGCTCTGTCTCAGTGGGTTTCCTTGTCTGGACGCGCCCGAGGCGTGGAATCCTGCGGCACGTGGCCTTTTGTGCCTGGCTCCTGCCGTTGCAAATGTTTTCAAGGTTCGCCCACAGGGGAGCACGTGTCGGAGCTGCGTTCCTTTACGGCCGAGCGACGCCCCGTCGTGTGCGGAAAGCCACATTTCGTGTACCCATTCGTCCACTGATGGGCGTTCCGGCCGTTTGCACCGCCGGCTCTCGTGCATAACACAGCCATGACCGAGCACGTACGGGACGCGGTTGCAGTCCCTGCTTTCCGCTCTTTGGAGTGCACGCCTCCGAGTGGACTTGCTGGGTCGTAGGGTAATTCTCTGTTTATGGAAACCGCCAACCCGGCCTGGGGTGGGAGCAGCAGGTGTTCAGCGAGGCCCTTGTAAATGGCCATTTCCGGGCCCATCCTGGCAGGAGACTCGGGAGAGCAGGAGGGGAGGCGGCCCACAGAGACAGAACTCAACGCCACCAGCAACTTCACTGCTAGACCGCGTGTGCCGGGGCTGCAGATGACGCCCCCCCCCCCCCCCCCCGCGGGGGGGGGGGGGGGGGGGGCGGAGGGCCCCCCCCCCCCCCCCCGGCGATGATGGTGATGGTGGGAGATGCTCCTCTTTCTCCAGCACTCCTTTATGCTGGGCTCCGTTGGGGGACTTCACATGCACAGAACTCACTTAGTGCTCAGTTTCATTTCAATAGTCCCACCAGGTCTTTTATTCTGCTAGAGGAGCCTGGGGCACAGAGAGGGGAAGTCTCTTGCCCACAGACACACAGCAAGCGAGTGGCACAGCTGGGCTGCACTCCAGGCAGGTGAACGCTCCAGAGGCCCTGCTGTGAGCTTCTCTACCATGGGGCCTGGAACAGGGGCTGAGGGAAGGGGCCAGCCAGGGAAGGAGCGTGGTGGGCTGAGGGTGGGGAGGTCTTCCTGGGGGGGCACGGGAACAGAGCCAGTGCTGGGGAGAGCACGAAATGAGACATCCTCATGAAGCATCTTGCCTAGTGTCCAGTGTGCACCGGACCGAGGGGCAGGGCTGAGGGGTGGGGTGGGGACTCGGTGGGGTGGGGACATCTCCCAGGCTATGGTGTCACCTGCACTGGCCTGGAGGAGGCAGGACACGCTTCTAAATGCTTTTTCCCATGGGGTGGTTTTTGCTAAGGAGGAACCTGGGCCCATTGACCCTGGGTTTGCAGAGGCTGAGGCAGGAGGAGGTAGGGACAAGGAGGGCAAGGTCAGGAGAGCCAGGGGACTGCTGGGGGCGTGGCGAGAACTGTAGGACGGCATGTGCAGACGGGCAGACACGTGGATCTTGGTGGCTGGCCATCGCGGAGACCATTGGAGGGCGGCCACCTAGAGGGCTAGAGGTGGGAGGAATGGGAGGCCTGGGAAGGACACCTCCGGTGAAGTGAGTCACAGCATCCAGGAGGGGCAGTGGGGGCCAGGGGCAGCTCTGAAGGATGGACAGTCCCTCGGGCCCCAGGACCCACAGCCAACTGGGCAGAGTTGTATGTGCTGCGAGCATCAGTGTCACAGTCATCCACAGGAGCCGCCCGTCCGCTGCTGCCCTTGCTCTGTACGGATGTCTCCCATCACAGCCCTGCATCCCCGCGAGGGCGGGTCTGGGACATTCCCATTTACCAGCGAGGAAGCCGAGGCTCGGGAAGACCACGGGCCCTGCCCCGGCCCTCACAGCTCTCGGGGCAGGCACAGGGCCAGAGGGCTGCTGGCCCTGCCACATCTTTCCCGGGTGGGTCTTGTTGCCCAGCCCGGAGGACCACCTGGAGACAGCAAAGTAGTTCAGGGCCTGAAGGGAGATGCCAAATAAGCAGATGGGAAGTTCTTGAAGAGGGAGGTTGTAACTGGAAAATCCCTGGGGGCCTTCCTAGAGGAGGTGGGGGGAGCAGAGTCTGTCAGCATCAAGGGGAATTGGTTAAGGATGGACGCAAAGCAAGAGCACCCCATCTCCTCAATGCCCCCCGGTTATGTTATGCTAGAACTTTCTGAACAACGGACAGAGCTCAGTTCAGACTGGCCCAGCATGCCAAGGGAGCTGACTGGTTTGAGTAGCTGGAAATTCCGGAAGTATCTGGCTTCAGGCCCAGCTGGATCTAGGTGCTCAGCAGTGTCCCCCAGGATCTTGCTCCCTTTCCCAGCTCTGGGTTCCCCTTGGCTTCATGCCCAAGCAGGTTCTCCCCATGAAGGTGTCAGGCTCAGTCCATAGGCGCTCCAGGTTGTCGTCCCATCAGGGGAGGAGCCCCAGCACAAAAGAGCACCTCCTTGGCCTGCCTCAAGTCACCATCACTGAGCCAGTGACCCGCTGGACCGATGGAACATGCTCTGTGGCCCGGCAGGGTCACATGCCCTCCCCAGTGGGGTGGACTGGCTCCTGAAGGAAGCTTGAGTCCCAGGTATAAGAAGGAGGGAGACGGATGTCTGGACAGGTGGATCCAGCAGCCAGCCACCCTGTGCCCGGTGTACAGGGCTCCTGGGACGGGTTTCTGCCTCTCTGAGCTCACCCTGCATGCTGTGCTGTCGGGCCCCATTCAGCCCTGACTCTCAGGGGGAACTCTGTGTTCTGTGTGGGCACATGGGTTCTCTGATACCCCCGGCCGGGGACACAGACTCTGCGGCAGGCCGAGGCAGAGGGGTCCAGGATTTCCTGCTCTGCAGCGTATCTAGACCTGGTCCCAAGCACAGGCAGGACTGCGTGACCATCTGGTGCCTTGTAAGGACCTCCAGGTCCCTTCCACCCCACCAGGCTTGGTTGAGTGGGGTCCCAGGGTCCAGGAGCTATGCATTCCCCTCCTCTTCCCGGGAAGCTCCCCGTGGGGTGGCAGCTCCCGTACAGAGCACGGTCTCTGAGTCCTGACTTCCGGGTTTGCGGATGGCCACCTCCTTGCTGTCCCCACATAGCGGAGAGGACAAGAGATCATCTCTCTGGTGTCTGTCTTACCAGGGTACTAATCCTGTCATGGACCCCCCGCCCTCCTGACCTCGTCTGACCCTAAGTGCCTCCCACATGCCCTCACACAGACAGTTGGGGCTCCGACATAGGAATGTTGGGGGAGCTCCGACATTTAGTGTCCATGGGGGGCATGCTGGGGAAATGAGCCCCCCGGGGCCTCTGACCTGCGGAGCAGGGCGAGGGCGTGTCTGCAGCCGGCGGGGAGACGGGCTTTCCTGCCTGAGAGCCTCGGTCAGTTGCACCGAATGGCCTCGTTTCGGGAGACAAAGCAGCACGGGGGACCAGAAAACCACCGTCTCGGCAGTTGGGCCCCTACCCGTGTGCTCGGGGGCCACACAGCACTGGGAACTTCGCTGAGTGCCTGGTGTGCACCAGGACCTCCGGCCACACCCAGCAGCCTCCCGAGGGAGGTGGCAGTCGTGCCCTCTTGCACACCAGCCATTGGAGGTGTGGCCGTCATGCTGGCCACGGGAGGGAGAAACGGGGCAGGACTCAAGCCCAAGGCCAGCACGGGGAAGCTAACTCTTGAACACTGTGTGCTGTCCTCTGGGGACAGGACAGGCCAGCCGCCTGGCACCGGGCTCCAGCGTCACCGCCCCCCCCCCCCCGCCCCTGGGCTCTGTTGCTTCTTCCTGGGATGTGGCGGCCACTGAGCAGGAGGTGACTCAGCCCGGGGCCTGGTGGCAGCATGTGCGTATCATGCCCTTGCCACGGAGGCAGCGGTCCGGCCCCTGCGGCACCCCCGTGGAGACCGTAGAGATCATTCTCCATCCCTGGGTCTGGCCCGGCCTCATCTGTTCCAGGGAAAAATTTTGCTTGCTGCTGTCAGTTGATTTTCCGGGAGTGCTTTTTAATGAGCCTTCTGGACGGAGGGGCCTGATTGGGTTTGGTGGGTTGTTTTGTTTTCCGGCTTGGTCCAGTTTTTGTTTTTGAGAACAGGCCGTTGTTCGGACAGAGGGGCTCGGGGACTGACACAGCGTCAGGGGCCGCGTGAGTTCTGGCCAGGGCGTCTGGGCCTGGGCTCCGGTGCCACATTAAGCCTGTCTGGAGAACCCCCTTCCGAAGGGCCCTCGAAGATCCTGTCTCCTCCTTTACTCCTAGCAGGAATGGGCACACGGCCGCCCCGGCCACGGCAGGGCTTCCCTGGGATGGGGGCCCCTCTCAGTCTCACTGCTGCCCCCAAGGTGCCCGGGCTGGGAAGCACTGGGAAAAAGGACCCTGTGATTCCACTCACGTGAGGTCCCTGGAGGCATCAGACTCCCAGAGACTGGGGG
>RCUC01137883.1:0-28564 GCA_003697995.1 Taxidea taxus jeffersonii
GAGACCTTATTTCAAACAGGTTACCACAATTAGCAATGAAGATGTAAGTGTGAATCTAATTAGTCAGTTGGCTTAGCCTGTTTCTCACTTAATGTCATGTTCATATGTTTTGCTTTTATAAACACATTGTGTGAGAATTAATTTTAAAAAGAAAATTATAGGGGCACATGGGTGTCACAGTTGTTTAAGCCTCTTCCTTGGGCTCAGGTTGTGATCCCAGAGCCCTGGGATTGAGCCTCATGTCTAGCCCCACAAGGAACCCCACATGGGGAGACTGCTTTAGAGCAGGGAGCCTGCTTCTTCCTCTGACTGCCCCTTCCCCTGCTTATGCGGCAAGCTCTCTCTCCCTCTCTCTGTCAAATAAATAAATAAAATCTTTAAGATAGAAATAAAAAAGAAAATTATAAAATATACCATATCTTCCTGACTCTGTTATTTTTTAAAGTAAGGAAGTCTGTGAATGGAAAAAAAAAAAAAGAAAAAAAGACTTGAAGAAAGTGTAAATACAAAGTATTTGGGTGGTGAGTCAATTTTCTTCTTTGTGCTTTAATGTATTTTATGAATTTGCTACATAAAGGAAATATTTCTCTATAATCAGAAAATATTTAACTTTTTTTTAATAATTTTTTTAAGATTTTATTTATTTATTTGTCAAATAGAGAGAGAGTGCAGGAGCGAGCACAGGCAGACAGAGTAGCAGGCAGAGGGAGAAGCAGGCTCACTGCTGAGCAAGGAGCCCGATGTGGGACTCAGTCCCAGGATGCTGGGATCATGACCTGAGCCGAAGACAGCTGCTTAACCAACTGAGCCACCCAGGCGTCCCAAATATTTAACTTTTAAAAAGGAAATTAAAAATGTCAGCTCAGTGGTTTCTAGTGATCTGACAGGTGGTGCCAAAGGACACGATAATACCCTTTGGCCATTGGGATAGCACCTTGGCATCCTTAATATAGTATCTGTCTCTCCTGCGTTATTTGCCTAGAATCTTGAGGCTGTTTCATTTGTAGACTTAAGGTAACAAATGCTCTTTGTTACCACCACAAAAGTCATTTCAGTTCAACAAATATTTATAAAGTGCTGCCCTGTTCTGTTTATCAGGTAATTAACATTTTTCTTGGGTTTATCTAGCAAGACTGTTTAAATAAATTAACTTTCACTCTTTCTTGCATTATCCTTTTATATACTTATTTCTCTGTATGTACATCTTTGAATGACTTTCATTTCCAGTTTCTGAAGATTTTTTTTTAAGATTTTATTTATTTGACAGAGATCACAAGTAGGCAGAGAGGCAGGCAGAGAGAGAGAAGGAGGCAGGCTCCCTGCTGAGCAGAGAGCCCCATGCCATGCGGGGCTCCATCCCAGGACCCTGGTATCAAGCCAAAGGCAGAGGCTTTAATCCACTGAGCCACCCAAGCACCCCCAGTTTCTGAAGATTTTTATTCAAATGTCAAATTATCAAAGAATTTCTGTTTTGGATATATTACTCTCTTATGATGGTTCTCAATTTTTATTTTTATTGTTATAATTTATAAATCTTTCATCTTAAATTTTCTTAAATAATTAGTAATATTCCCTATCTTTGATTTAGACTGTCTAGACCTGTCAAATGTAGACTGTCTCTAGTCTGATACAGTAGCCTCTTAGCCAAATGTGGCTATTATAATTTGAAATAAATCTTTTTTTAATTAAAAAGTCATGCTTTTATCTTTTATTTGTATTTAAATTATGAAAAACATTGGGTTAAATAATTGATTGCTTTTCATCTCTAATATGTGAAGTTCTTGGTACATAGTAATAAAGTTAAATGTTTTCTGAATGTTTCTGAATAGATACAAGGTGAAATGTTAAAGAGGAAAATAAAGTTTTTTGTCCTTTCAAACTATTTCTGACTTTACTAGAATTATCTGTTTTGACAGTCTCTCTTCTTCAGACAGGAACAAGGTATTATTTTAGTGAGGACTGATATGCATAACAGTTCAATAATTGTTCCCCCCTACAAAGTTAGACTAATTGCATTATCTATGGTCACCAAATTATAGGATAGTTTATCAAAAAAATACTTAATTTCATATGTGTTTGTTGAAAATAACATAATAAGATTTTCTATTGAATGAATTCCAAATTTTCATCACCACATGGATAATTTTACCAAGGAATTTATATTACATAGTAATTTAAATGCAATAATTATAAAAAGCCATGGCATATTATTACACTACAGTGGTATCTGTTAACAGAACTCCTTTGTGTATTGAAAAATATTTGCATGTATTAAGTCCGGTGATATATTCATTGAAGGTTAGTACATTGCATGGATTCACCTAAGAAAACATCACATTGCCTCTCAATTTAAGAAGCAAAAGTATTTACAAGTAAATGATATAGTAGAATGTAAATATTTTTACCTACACTATGGAACTAGAACTCAGCTTTTGTTCCACTTATATTTGTGTATTTACAGGTATTTATTTACAGGTATTCATGAGAAAAAATCACAGATAGAAGCTTCCCTAATTCCTGCCACAATTAAAAAATATTCATCTAAAAGGAAAGAGCCATCCTTAAGAATCATCAAAAAGAGTGCTCATCTAATCTGAGTATCACAGAACTTTTTATTGCGAGAATGAAAAGGGACCAACCCTGATACCTTTGAAGTGAACTCTTACCTAGCAGGTGGAAAACAGGCCACCCTAAACCTTCAGTTTGTGTTCTTACTAACTGATACTGTTCAAGGAACTATCACTACTGCTGATGCTTGTGCCTAAATACCACTTTTTAAAAATAAGTAATTAATTACTATCATAGAGGATATCCATAGAAACTAAGTTACAAGGGTGCTTGGGTGGCTAATTTGTTAAGCCTCTGCCTTTGGCTCAGGTCATGATACCAGGGTCCTGGGAACTAGCCCCTCATTTGGGCTCCCCACACAGAAGGGAGGCTGCTTGTCATCCCTCTGCCTGCTGCTCCCCCTACTTGTGCACACTCACACTCTCTCTGTCAAAGAAATAAATAAAATATTTTTAAAAAATTTTTAGAAAACCTAAAATACAAGTTCCTAACATTTTGGGGGCTCTGGCATCATAACACTCCTCCCTTTAATCCTAAATTAGTAATATGTCATGTCTTCATTTTCAAAGTAAATTAATAATAATAGATTTTGAAACCATCAAAATTCTCAAGTTATACTGTATATGGATATACCCTTGGATGTCATAAAAGCAATATTGCATGTACTTGAGCCATATTGCAGTGTTCATTTAAGCCCAGCCCAAAATTTACTGACCAGTCTGGGTGCAATGATCCCTGATCTTGACACATTTCTTTTGGAAAAGGGGTAACAAAGATTTTCTAAATTACTCTTTAGTGAAAGATTAGTTTGACAGCCTCTACTATTCATTTAATCTTTTAGAAGGAACACTGTTCAAAAGAAAACTGGCATTATGCCCCAGGAAGGAACTAAACTTTGTTCATGAAGTAATCTAGGAGTATCTATTCTATGGCTGATGTTGGAGGTGTAGTGGAAAATAGGCAGATCACCCAGGGAATATTGTGTACCTCTTGGAGCTTATACTCTAGTGGGAAAGGCAGACATGTTACAAATACCAAAAATGGATCATTTGTACAAGTTGTGAAAAGAGCTCTGTAGGAATAAACAAAGATTCTAACAAAGAATAGTAAGGACAGCTTTCTTTAGATGGAATTTAGGGAAATGATCTGTAGAGGTAATATTTAGGCTGACACCTGAAGGATAAAAAGGAACAAGCAAGCCAAGGAGTGAGTGATATGACATCTAAGCCAGATACCATAAGGGAAAAATTGACAAATTTGACAACATAAGAAATTTCTACTTTTTTAGGGGTGCCTGGGTGGCTCAGTGGGTTAAAGCCTCTGCCTTTGGCTCAGGTCCTGATCCCAGGATGCTGGGATCGAGCCCCACATCAGGCTCTCTGATCAGTGGGGAGCCTGCTTCCCTTCCCCTCTCTCTGCCTGCCTCTCAGCCTACCTGTGATCTCTGTCTGTCAAATAAATAAATAAAATCTTTAAAAAGAAGAAGAGAAATTTCTACTTTTTTTATAAAAACAAAATCCTAGATGAAATTAAAAGAGAAACCAAAGACTGATGGGGGCGAGGGGTGGATTTTAAAATATTAGATAAAAAAGGATTTTTTTTTTTTTATTGACATGTGGGAAAACATTCACCATAGGTACAGGTGCAAGGTGATGTTGACTTTTAGTTTTCCAAATACATAGCAGCTTTTGGATTCTAGTTCTGAGAAGATATCATAAGGGATGATTGACAAATGTATAAAAATTTTATACAAGGATGTTTGTAGTATTATAAAATATGAAATACACTAATCATTCATTTGTAGGGGATTGAGTGAATAAATTAGGTTACCTTTGTGCAATTAAATACTAGCCACTATACAGCCATTAAGAAAGATATATACATCTATAAGTTCATACAGAAAGAGGTCTGGAAAATTTTAAGTGGAAAGTAATTTATGGACCAGTATGCATAGTACATACCTTATTGTACCTTATCAATAATTATAAACATGCATTTGAAAATGAGCTACATCATATTCATATTGCAAATGCATTTATATGTTTAAAGGGAAGTCTGTAATGATATACTCCAGACTTTTTAACACTGGATATGAAATTGTGAGAGATTTATGTTTTTCAACTTTATGGATTTCTGTTTAAATTTTAGTATTTGTTTCCAACTGTATTACTTTTGTAGAAAAAAAGAAAAGTGATTTTCATTTCAAGAAAAAAAAACATTTGAAAGGAGCTAAGAAAATTCTCTCTACTTCTTTGCAAGTACTCCCACACTAGTTCAAGTCTCCTGTCACTTAGTAAACCCAAAAGAGCAGGCTGATTAAGTGAGAAGGTTATAGCAATAGCAGGCAGCAGTCATCTGTTTACTTATATTCAGTAGTGATGTTATTTGTTGGTGTATTATTTGTCTCTTCCTACTAGAATTCAAGCCTCATGAGAGCAGGGACTATTTTGTTCCCTGCCTTGTCTAGAACAGTGCCTGGCTCAGAGTAGGTGCTCAATAGTATTGAATGACTATGTGAAAAAGTGAAAGAAGACTCCAGCCTATGTCCTGCTGAGAGCCCTAAGAAGGCCAGTTTCTTCTCTGCTCTTGATTTCCTTTCATGTTTATTCTTATTTCTTAATAATTTTTTTTCTGCTCTCCCCTACCAGTTCCCATGAGAATTCTCACCCACCTTGTTTCTTCATTTTCCTGTCTGCATCCCTGCTGGGATATCCCTGAGCCCCTCTTTCTCCTGGCCACCAAACCTAAAGGAAGCCTGGCTCCAAGGTGACGGCAGATGCCCACTTGAGCTTACATTTGCTTGCTCACCTGACTGCCTGACTTTTAGAACTCACTCTACAATCCTAATTAGTATTCTAGCCTTTTAATTCCTTCTTGAGAGAAAAGATGTTACTGTGGTTTTTCCCTTTTATTGTCCCTCCTTCCCTCAATGTCATTTCAATTAGTTTCATCAGCTACTACTCTTCTGGGAATTCCACTCTCCTTCCAGTGTAATTGTTACAGGCAGTCCTGTCTGTTGGATGTTATTCCCGTTGCATAAAGTGGTTGTTACTGTTACTACTGGAGTAGTGGTGGCGCTTTATGTGAGTGCTGCAATTCTCGCTGGCCGCATGGGGATCTTCTTCTGCCCCCTACCACTAGCCATCCTTTCCCAAACCTGTGTTCCTATCTCTTCTACCTTTTCCCATCCCTTAATGGGAAGGGAAGTGCTTGGACTGTCTTTGGAGTTGGGAGGAGTGGAGTCCTGGATTCCATCTGAAGTAACTGAGGGTCAGTCATCCATCTACCTTCCTATAGTACCTTTGTCTCTTTGGCGAGGCGGCACTGCCAGCAGCCTGTTTTCAAGTTTTAGTCAGTGGTAGATGCTATGGATGATGTACTGTGACTCTACTGTGTATTTTTATTGCATATATGTTACACCGTGGTTGAATTGTATCCAAGGCAAGCAATATACATATCACTGTAACACTATTTCTCTTGGGCGGGCAGTGGGGGGGCGGGGGATGTTTTAGGTCCAAAATAACTGATCCATTATTAAACTTTCCTACCTTGATGCCATCCAAAGTTGGGAATTTTGTATTTGGGTAGTGATATATCTTTTTTTTTAAAGATTTTATTTATTTATTTCACAGACAAAGATCAGAAGTAGGCAGAGAGGCAGACAGAGAGATGGGAGGAAGCAGACTCCCCACTGAGCAGAGAGCCCTATGTGGCACTCGATCCGAGGACCCTGGGATCATGACCTGAGCTGAAGGCAGAGACTTTAACCCACTGAACCACCCAGGTGCCCCTGGGTAGTGATATATCTGAAGTCAAATACTTTCACTTAAGTGAAAGGCACACAAAGAAAAATAATTTTTCTTAATTTTCAAAAGGACAGGGGCGCCTGGGTGGCTTGGTTGTTAGGTGTCTTCAGCTCAGGTCATGATCTCAGGGTCCTGGGATTGAGCCCCACATCGGGCTCTCTGCTCAGTGGGGAGCCTGCTTCCCCTCTCTCTCTGCCTGCCTCTCTGCCTACTTGTGATCTCTGTCAAATAAATAAATAAAATCTTTTTTTTAAAAAACGTTTTTCAAAAGGACAAACTGAGGGTCGCTTGGATGGTGCAGTTGGTTAAGCATCTGTTTCTGCTCAGGTCATGATCTCAGGGTTGTGAGATTGACCCCTGTGCCAGGCTCTGCACTCAATGCTGAGCCTGCCTAGAACTTTTTCTCCCTCTCCCTTTGCCCCTTTCCCCACCATACTTACTCTCTCTTTCTCTCTCAAATAAATTGATAATCTAAAAAAAAAAGGAAAAAAAGTCATTTTTACCACATTGGTTTTATTCATTCATTCATTCATTCATTTATTGGCCTGTCTAATGTGGCCGCTCAAGGCCTGGGCAAAGTGGGGAGTGCCCTGGAATTGGGCAGGTAGGCAGGGTGGGTGGTTTGCAGGCCCATACCTGACCATAGGAGAGGATGCTGAGTGGTGGGAGCTGGCCCAAGGCATGCCAAGGAGAGTACCAGAAGGGTGACCCAGGCAGGCAGACCCATTAGGGGGACCTATAGGCCAGCCCTTGAAAAGATACCTAAGCCAGGTGGTGAGTGCTCAGGTCAGAGCCTAGCCCAGGGAGACAGGGTTAGGACTAGCTGGGGGCTCCAAGAGCCTGGGACTGGCATCCCTAAGGGCCTCCTCGAACTGGAACTTAAGCCGTGTCTGCCGGTTGGACTCAAGCAGCTCTGGGAGGTGGGTTTGGGGCTGGTCATTCTTCTCTGGGTGGTTCAGACAGAAGTTGATCTGGACTAACATGGAGTTAATGGCAGCATATTCTGCCTCCCCGAAGCCATCATCCTCACATTGTGCACCCAGCTCCACTATCATGCCCAGGTCCTCTTGGGGCCCGACACTGCTGGCTCAGGTCATCTCAAGGGCCTTGTGATGATGAAATGCACAATAGTTGCACCGAGAGCTGGTACCCTCACATTGGTTTTTTAAAAAAACAGTATAAACTTCCAAGAGTATAAATAAATGTGTGCCTGTCTTTTCTCACTTTTAAAGTTATTAAGGCTTTTTCAACATTATGAAGAGAACTTTAAGTCAGTTCAAATGAAAATTTATTTTATTAATGATAGAATATGATTTGTCCTTGATTACTAGCTATTTAAGTTTAGATTTGACTTTATAAGACAATTACAAATTGCATAGTTAATCTGTTTATTCATTAGTCGATAAAGTGCATATACAGAGGCAAATTTATTCATTCCACAGATATTGAGCACCTATTACATGCTAGGCATCGTTTTAGGCAGTCAGTGTGGGGGAAAGAAGGGAGAAGGGAAGTAGGAAGGGCAGTCACAGCTCCATTCCCTTACAAATAGCAAAATATATATGCATTTGCCCTCTGCCTTAGCAATCTAACTTCTAAAAATCTACTCAAAATTATCTGGTGAAATAAGTAATTTATCATAATTCATAGGGCTATTTGTAGTAGCAGTAGTAACTACAGCATATGGAAAGGCTAGGAACAACTCAAATGTCTGCTAATAAGCCATAATATACCACTCAATGGAGACTGTCTGCTCAGCACACCCTTAGTAGCTGGGAAGCAAGTGTTGTCTTGAAGTGGGACCTGATCAGAGTATCTCCATATCCATATCTGCCATGGGCAAGTTTGGGTTTTGTTCTAAGGACCCATTAAAGTTTTGTTAGCCAGAAGTGACATGAAAGGTCACTTTCGTGGTTGCTCTGGACACTGAATCCTAGAGGAACAAGGAGACCTATTAGGAGACTGTGATCTAGGCAAGAAATGCTTTTGGTAAGGGAGTTGGAGAGAACTGCATGGTTCAAGATACACTTTGGAGGAAAAATTGGTAAGATTTAGTGCTAGGTGGAGGTAGGAGGCAAGGGGAGTATAGGAGTACTTTTACTAAATACACACAGCTGTGTAAGGGAGGCTGATTCGGCGGCTGCTGCTGGCTGAACTGAGCCACTTCCTGGCATGAGGACATCCCAGTAGCCTCTTGTACTCTCCAGATCCTGCACTCTGGTGTGCATTTGGTATGTCAGGGAGGCCACTTTGAGAGTATGCTGGTTCACTTTCAGGACTGCGAGCCAGGTACCTGAAATGCCCTCTTTAGATACATGTTTGCAGTGTGATATCACCTTGGAGCTTGTCTGTGTCTTAGCATGGGAAGAAAGGGAACAGGCTGAGGCCCGATTGAAATGAAGCGACACAAAGCTGCTGGAGGTCAAGGCAACATTAGTCAGGCAGCACTATCCTGAGGCCAGTGGTATGCCGAGCCCTATGTGGGGCTTGCTGAGAAGTGTGCAGGGCAGTAGCGAGTAGCGGAAAGAACGAAGTAGAAGCAGGCGCTTCTGTCTCAAGTCTAGGCTTATTGTGTGACCCTGAGCTAGTCCTCTGAGCTTCATTCAGCTTGGATGTATTGAATTTAAAATGTCCATTAGACATCCAAGTGAAGACATCAGTTAGATAGTTGGATAGTATATAATTCTGGAGCTTGGAAAGCGGCCTAAAAGCATAAATTTGAGATTTTTCAGCAAATGTAGACTGTATTTAAACTCATAAGATTGGAAATGATCACTGAGGCAGAGAATATAGAAAAAGGGGCACATCTCAAAGTGAGTCCTGAAGCACTTCCATATTTGGAGTTTTGGCTGAGAAGAAGGAGCTAACAATTTGATGCATAATATTTGGGTATTTTATAGACATCTCAAATTCAGTGTATCTAAAACAGATTGATACGCTTCTTCCCTGTTTCCTCCATGGTTAATGGCATTACCCTGTCATCCATCATCATCAGAGACTTGGGAATTGTCCTGTTCTGGTTCACCTCCACACTCTTGGTGACCAAGACCTTTCTCATTTTGAATATCATCACAATCTGTCTTTTCCCCTCCATCTCACTACCTGTCTTGGTTCCTGCCCTAATGACGTCTCAGTTCTATTTCTGCAGTAGCATCCTGTCTGATTTCTCTATTCGAGTCTCGCCTCCTTCTGATCTAATTTTTACAGTTGCTAGAGTCATTTTTTTTAAAGTGGTATAAACACATAAGTCTCCTGCTGTGTTTGCCAGATTTTGCAAATAAAAATACAGGTCACCTAGTTAAATTTAAGTTTCAAACCAACAATGAATAATTGTAAGTGTAAGTATATACTATGCAATATATAAGAACTATGTATGCAAAATAATTATTTGTTGTTTATTCAAAATGCAAATTAACTGAGCATTCTCCTCCTTTATCTGGAAATCCTACTCTTGCTTCACAGTCAAAATACTTTACTATGGGGACACCTGGGTGGCTTAGTTGGTTAAGCAGCTGCCTGCCTTCGGCTCAGGTCATGATCCCAGCGTCCTGGGATCGAGTCCCACATCGGGCTCCTTGCTTGGCAGGGAGCCTGCTTCTCCCTCTGCCTCTGCCTGCCACTCTGTCTGCCTGTGCTCGCTCTCTCTCTCTCTCTAACAAATAAATAAATAAAATCTTAAAAAAAAAAAAATACTTCACTATGGCTTTCAGGATGAAAGCTAAATGTCCTAACATCACATTGTAAGAGTCAGCATGTTCTCACCCCTGTATGCTGTATGAACTGCTTCTAGTGTTCTGAATTTGCTGTGCTGCTTTACTCCTCTGAACCTGTGAGCATGTACTCACCTCTTCCCTGCATGCCTCCTCTGTTCTCAGTTCTCTGGTTTGTTCCTGTTGTTAAGACTCAGACCTCACCCCCTCATCCCCACTCTGTGGATAATAATAGGAACACCAGCTTTTCTTCTGCAGTCTCAAATATTCTTTGCTTAATATTATCACAGAATTTATCATATTGTAATTTCCTTAATTTTTTAACCCATCTCTCTTCCTTAGATTTTGAGTTCCTTGAGTTTAGGCTAAAGATTTTCTCTTCTCACTCTGTGTCCTTGGGACATAGTGGGCTGTCAATATCTAAATGAACCAATGAATGAGCAAATGAGAAAGTAGGAAAGACCCCATAAGCATTAGCCACAAAACTAACCATTGGTGTTTATCCAACTCTTCCCTGCCTTGACTCCTAGATGAGTCAGGAGGCAGGCAACCTCCTTTGTTTTCCTCTTGGCCCACAAGGAAGCTCTTTAAGAGCGGAAGCCAGGTTTTGTTCTCTGTATCCCCAGGCCCTAAAATTGTAGATGCTCATATATATTTATTCAATGAAAGAAAGGATAAAAAATTCATGAATGAGGGCGCCTGGGCGGCTCAGTGGGTTAAGCCTCTGCCTTTGGCTCAGGTGATAATCTCAGGGTCCTGGGATTGAGCCCCACATTGGGCCATCTGTTCAGCAGGGAACCTGCTTTCCCCCTCTCTCTGTGCCTGCCTCTCTGCCTACTTGTGATCTCTGTCAAATAAATAAAATCTTTAAAAAAATTCATGAATGAGTGAGTATATCTTACAGGGCCACAGGTTTATTGTCCCTTGCATCAAAGGACAGTACCTCTGCGTTAGGTCCTGGAGAAGGTAACCTCCCTCCATGGCTATGACATGTTAGTCTTCCTCCAGTTCTCTTCCTTCCCTCCCTCAACCTAGAAGAGTATAACTGTTTTGTCCCTACAGCAGCTGGTATATAACAGCTCAGTAAGTGCTAACAGTCCTTCACAGATGGAGCCTCCTTTTTCCTTCAGGGCTCCAGCCTCTGCCCTTCTTCCCAACTCTAGGAGCCCAGGCCTGACAAGCCATTGCTTCTCTCCCAGGGATAATGCGTTTCCCCACTTCTCACACAGGGGAGCAAGGTTTTCTTTGTCTCCCACCAGGGCAGTGCAATTAAGTAGGGCTAAAGTTAAGTGAGTCTAATTATTTTTTTTATTAATGTTTAACTGCTATATTTCTTTTTCAATTAAGTAATTGTATCTTTATGCTCAAAGGTCTTTTTTTCATATAGGTGGAAGTTCATTTATTTTATTAAAAGAAATACCACCTGTAAAACTGTATTAATTACTTGAGCTCTGTGATTATTTCCTTTTAGTAACATTTTGAGATGTAATAATTAATCTGGCTCAAGTTCAAAGACAGAAAACTCAATGCCAGTAATTCCTACCAGCAAGGAATATAAACAAATCTTAACAATTGTCCCCCTAAATAACAAAAATCATTGAGATCAACTTCTTGCAATTAGAAATGTTTTTCAAAAATGTAGGAGAGAAGTTCAAGAAAGCATGTCAAAACAACAAAACTCAGTCTGCATTTTTGTGATTGTAATTGATCAAAGTCTGTTTGCAATAGATTTGAATGTGAATAAATTAAATGTGACATTGATTTGGCAGAAGCACACTAGTGATTGGCAAGAACACATAGCAAGAGCAGCTTTTGCTACAGGAGAACTTGCTTGCTTGTTGTCTCATTCTAATAGATTTCTTAGGAACCTGGTACTGTCATACTACCTAAGCGTTGTCATTTATTTACCTTTTGATTTCTGATCCCATCCAGCTAAGATTTGGTTCATTTTTTATTATTAATTTAGCAGGCATTGCCTTAGGTCTGATACAGAGTACCTTTTGGTGACCTATGTCCCTCCCTGCTTTTTTTTCTTTCTCCCTTTCATATACTGAACAAATGTGATCTAATAACTTTTTTTTTTCATCCTGACAGTTCAACTTGTAGAACTAGAAAATGTAGTTTAAATCAACAATTTGGCAATATTTTCAAGCTTTGGCATTGCTGTCATATTTACTAGGCCTGAATCGTTTCATGGTATATTACAAAAATGACACTGTAAAAAGAATATTCAGCTTAGAACATTTTGAAATAGTTGTACACCAAATTCCCATTATAATTATTTTGATTGTGGGGTAGAGGAAAGTGGCATATTCTGGGAGGCTACTTTTTGAGTGAGACCACTGTATAGTAACCAAATGTATATGGTTTGGGGACCTGGAACATACTTTCTGCCAAATTTTCACTAATACTGTATTTACTAAATCTTTTGTATTCTTCAAAATGTGTTTTCTTAAATTGACAAAAGGCAGGGTGCTTATACTTTATAATTTTTAATATTCATTAAAATAAAAAATACTCATTCATATGTATAGTTTAAATTATGGAAAGAAATTAATGTAACTGTCAAAGTCAAATGTATTTATATTATGTATAGCACATGTGTGGCAAGAGGTGAAAAAACAAATGAATTGGGGAGATGTGCTTATTAATTTAAGTATTTTAGAAAGTTCATCTTTCCAAGGCTAAAACTTTCATTGTATCTTTATCTTATGTGCTCTTTGAAAGTATATACCTAGATCCAGTAGTTATTAAAGTTATATCTACATTATACTTTTGCCACAAATATATTGCTAATTTATAATTTCAAATCAAAACGTTTAAAGACTTCGATTTCTCTTTTTTTTTTTTTTTGTATGTAATGTAACTTGATCAGTATGAAATGGCCTTGTTTTTAATCCTACAGAATATGTGGGGGAAAAAATCTAGTGACATGGCTAATTTTATCATTATGCATAAGACTGACTCCTACGTCTTAGCTTGCTCTTGAATGTAATAAACTCTCTAACAATAAAGAGCTGTTTAATTTACTTTAAACTGTATTTAGATTTTATCTTGAGATGTGTTTAGTACTTAAGTTTGAGGAACATAGTTATATATGTTATACTTGGAATTCACAAGTAGTTGAGACCAAATGGAGACCATTTATAAATACTAAACTCCAGGGAAGCATGGAACCAGAACATCAAAGAAACATTGGATTATGATATGCATATGTGTATTGTGCCTGCTTTTTTTCTTAGCTGGATTTATAGCACTTTTAAAACAAACATTAGAATTCCCTAATAAAGGACTAACCATTAGCTCTGTTCCATTCACAGATCCATCTATATTAAAATTATCAAATTATTTTAAAATCTGTTATTATGGAATTTTATATTTAATATGCATATCACACCATCAGCATTATATATATATATATACACACATACAGAGAGCATTACTGAAACACTCCTTGATAGAAGAATTCTTAGTTGAAATAGGGTTAGGGGATTAGGATCTTGAATTATATCATGAAACTATTATGTGCTTTTATTTATACATATGGCACATACAAAGAAATTTTAAAATACTAGTGACATTTTATATATCTTAAATTAGTAATAATGGGTAATTTGTAATTACCTTCCCTTGTTTACTAGAATATATGTGTAAAAACAAATAATATTCCTAAGGTGTTCTTGTATGTATGCTTAGATCTTTATCCAAATATTCAATTCCATTTAATAGTGTAGACTCGGAATTGTTCATTCTCACACCTCTAGTCCCAGGTGTGGCCCCAGAGATGCAGAATGATGTGGATCCCTGAAAAATCTTGGATAACCTTTTTGACTCACTCAGATATTTCTCAGCCCTTCTCTCCTCAGTACTTGAGTAATCTAAACTTTCTTGCAGCTCTCTTCCATCAGAGAGCACTTGTATCAGTTCTCTCCCTTCTCTGAGATACCAGAATGGAGTTCCAAGGTTCAAGTTTACATTATCTCAGTTTCCATAATCTCTCCCAAGGAAATTATTACAGAGATGTCTAGTCCCATCCTGCCATCATTTTACCTCCTTTTTTTTTATAGTTCTAATATTCAGTTCTATTACCTAACACCTCCCACAGGTATAACAGTTTCATAATAACAGATTTCTACACCATCTCAGAAAATTCATGTAAACTAGAATTTGCACAGGGGACTGTATGAATGAATTGGGATTATATCATCGCTGAGGTATATGAATAGCTGTTTAAGTCAGCATGTCAGTAGATTCCATTTTCAAGCTTTTTGTCTATATGTTATTAATTTTAAAAAACTTTGTCCAACTTAGCAAAGTACAAAACTTTGTACCACACTTAGCAATTTGCAACACTGAGTACAGTACTATGGCTACCAAAAGGGCTCTTAACCAGAACTTAGGCAAGAAGTGGCACTGGAAGGGACTTGAGTCATACTTTTTGGGGCTTGAGTTCACATCATTGAATTAATGAATTGCACACAGTAAATAACCATTAATTTGACTGTGCTATAAACAGCGGTGAGCTTTTTAAAAGCATCCAGGGATTTTTTAAAGGCATTCAGTTATTTTCCTTTTTTTAAAAAAAGTCTTAAGTGTAATCCTTAATAATGTATAATATTATAATAATATTATATATAATATAATATATAATAATGTATAATATGACATGGAAAAATACATAAATTCAAACGTTAATATGTAGTACTTTTTACAACTGAATTTGTCTCTTTTCCCAGTATCAAGGCTTCATAAAAAAAAATTTAAGCTAATTTGCTCCCAACTGAATATCCTGCTGCCTGTTGATATGAAGGAGATTGTCACAGACTAGTCATTAACAGTATATTCAGGGAAAGTTCTGAAATAACAGATTTTGCTATAAGCTCATGCTTTGTTTTGAGTATGGTTTCTTTCTTTTCTTCCTTGAGCTGAGTTAAAAGTGATAATCCTTCAATACTTCACTCTAACGGACTCTTAGATGTGAACTTCTCAGAATGGGGTTGACCTCATGCATGACTTTCTGATTGTCAGCTCCACTGGGCTCCGCCTCAGATGGAGAAAACCCACTGCTGACATTACTGCTTCAAAGCCCAGGCCAGGGAAGCCAGGACAGTGGTGTAGGACATGGATGGTTTGATGGGCTGAGGCTCTTTGTTGGATAGGAGTACAGAAGGAATAAGGCATTGTCTCCCTCCTGCCTAGTGCTATTAATTTGAGGGCTGCATATAATCATAACAGTCACCTTGCCTTTGGGTTGTACTTCTCATCAAAAATAACTGATATCTTTGCAAGCCTTAAGAATACCTCAAAATCCAAAGCAGTAGTTTCCATGGACAGTATGATGATACTCCTCATGTGCTCAAGGAGTGTCCAGTGGGTGACATAAAGTTCCAGCACATCAAGCATATAGCATAGTGTCCACAAATCTAGCATTTTTCTGTGCAGTGAGGTCCTCCATTCTGGTCATTTCTGTCACTGTAAATTCTGTAGATTCAGGTTTTCATCTTGTATCATTTTCCTTCAGCCTGAAGTACTTTCTTTAATGTTTCTTTTGGTGGGGGGTTGTGATAAATTCAGTCTGTGCCTGAAAATATTATCACTTCATTTTTGAAGGGATATTTTCATATAGGATTTTATATATTTTAATATTTTTATATATGAAGTTAGCAGTTTTTCTTATCTTTCAGCACGTTCAAGTCAGTCCATTGTGTTACACCTTGCATTCTTTCTGATGAGAACTCAACAGTATTTATTTTTGTCTCTTCCTGTAAATAAATCTTTTTTCTGTAGCTGATCTTAAGATTTTCTCTTTTTCGTTGGCTTTTAACAATTTGATTTTATGTATTTTGGTTTTGTATTTCTCCTGCTTGGAGCTTGTTTTGTTTGATTTGGTTTTAGTTTTGGTTTTTTATTTTATTTTGTTTTTTTAGATTCTCAGATATATAGATTTATGTTTGCCTATTTGGAATATTTTTGCCCATTATTTCCTCCCCCTTCCTATCTTCTCTGTTACTCCACTTACATATTAGAGTGCTTGATATTGTCCCACAGCTTACTGAGGCTCTCAAACAGTTTTTAAGCTTTTTTCCCCCCTGTTACATCAGTTTGGATGGTTTCCATTGCCTTGTTTTCAGATTCATTGTTCTTTTCCTCTGCAGTGTCTAATTTGCTGTCAGGTAAATCCATTATGTTTTTCACTTCTTTTTTTCACCTCTAAGTTCCATTTGGTTCTTTTTAGTTTCTATTTTTTTCTTTATGTTCATTTTTATTTTATGTCTTTGAACATATTTATAGTAGTTTTGTTAAAGTCCTTATATTTATCACATAATTATGAGATATTTTCATGATTTCTATCATGTGTGGTTCTGCTTCTGTTGACTGGGTTTGGATCACACGTTCCTTCTTCACTTCTTGATTGGTATATTCTTTACAGTCTGGGTTTTGATGTCCTGCTTTTAAAAATGTTGAGTTTTATCCAGAGAACATGAAATTAAAAGTTTATCAGCCAAACTTTTGGAAGCTTATTTTAAAGTTTTGTTAAGAGTGGATCTAGCAGTGGTATCCAATAGGAGTTTCTAGTCACATTTACCTACTAAACACTTGAAATGTGTCTAGTGCAGTGAGGAGCTGAAGTTTTAATTTATTTTAATTAATTTAAAATGTGTGGCTAGTGGCTACTGTATTGGACAACACATGTCTAGAGTTATCTCTACTCTCCACTTACTTTACTCCTAAAGAGTGATCTTTCTGAGTGTCTGAATACTTGTGTGTTCAGTGAGGCATCTCTGGCTGATTAGAACTTGAATGTCCTTTATTTTCATGCATGTTCCAACAGTTACTCAGTTTACAGCTCCTAACTAGTTATTCCTGGCCCTGTAACATTTCACCCTACCCTCGTACTCAGTGGAACACGTAAGTGGTCCCCTATGCAGATTCCTAGAACTTTTTTTCTCTGTATTGTGGTATTCTGCCCCACAAACTCTGGCTTCCTCAGCCTCTGTAACCAACATCTCCATTTCTTTAGCACAACTTCTGCTTGGGTTTGCCCACCCTATGCAGCAGCCCATATTATGTCTGCAGGCAGAAAGCTGAAGCAATACAGGGCTTGTCTCATTTGTTTCCCTTCTCTCAGGAATCACAGTACTGTACTACCTGTTGTTTAATATCTGATAAGTTCATAGTTGTTTATGGCAAAAAGACTAATGTGGTACTAGAGTTACTCCATCTTGTTCTCAAGCCAGTAGATGATGTTTTACTAACACCTCTATCCTCAGTCAGGTGGTAATGGTTGCTGCCTTTGTCGAAGGCTGTGGCACTTTAAAACATTGAATATTTTTCAGTTTAGCAAAATCATGAACTTTGTCTATTTACTCTTCATAAGAATAACCATTGATATAGGGATTCTGCTATTTATAAAGTTTTCACAACAGTTCAATTTCACAAAATTGTGAGTTAAAATTTTAATTACTTAAACAGTGTAAGTATTGAAGAAACTTTATTTCTACTCTGAAGTAAAAAAAGGGGGGATGGATATAAATTTGGTTATGTTTATTTTTTAATGAAATGAATAAATAATCCACCCGTTTATTGACTATCTAAAGTCCATTACTGAAAAATTCACCTGTACCCTCTTCTACTATCTTATCAGTGCTCTGCTGAGCCAGTTCTTCCCCAGTCCTTACAACAGCCCATGGAAGAAGACAGCATTGTTATCTCCATTTTACACAAGGAAATTCAGACACAGAGAAGTTCAGCAACACTGACAGGGTCACAGAGCTAGGACATGCCCAAACTGGGATTTGTATGCAGGTGGTCCTGCTTCAGAGCCCATGATCTTAACCACAAACTTTCAGAAGACCTAACAATGTGAAGAGTATACATATAAGTATTTGAGGTGTAAATATTTATACATACATAGTCACTTTATTCCCATTTTTCAGATAAAGAAATGGAGACTGAATCTCAATGTGGTTTTGATTTGAATTTCCCTGATGGCTAATGATGATGAACACTTTTTCATGTGTTTGTTAGCCATTTGTATATCTTCTTTGAAGAAGTGTCTGCTCATGTCTTCTGCCCATTTTTCAACTTTTCTGTTTTTTGGGTATTGAGTTTGAGAAGTTCTTCATAGATCTTGGATATCAGACAAAACACCATAGTTGTATTTACATTTAAGCCAGCTTTCCTCCAATAATAGTTGCTATTTTGGTTAACCATGCACTTTGTTTTTTTCTTTAAACTTTTCTTCTGCATCAGTAGACCACCAAGGATCCAGGTTTCCATTTTTATCATACTTTCTACCTAGCAAAAAGGAAAGTTAAAAGATATTTGTACCACCTGTGTTCTCTTCTAGGATTTTTATAATTTTAGGTCTCACATTTAGGCCTTTCATCCATTTTCAATTTCTTTCTGTGTGTGGCATAAGAAAAGTAGTCCAGTTTCATTCTTTTGTATGGTGCTGTTTCCCAGGTTTCCCAGCAGCATTTATTGAAAAGAGTTATTTCCCATTGGATATTCTTTCCTGCTTTGTCAAAGATTAATTGACAAGCTATTTGTGGGGTCATTTCTGGGTTTTCTATTCTGTTCCACTGACCTATGTATCTGTGTTTGTGCCAGACCCATACCATCTTGATGACTAAAGCTTTGTAATAAAAAAAGAAAAAAAAAAAGAAACTGAAACTGAAAAATACTTAAGTGAGATTCTTGGTGTCCCAGTAAGAGATGGTTTGGCATGGAAATTATGTCTGTTTGAGTCAAAGACCTTATAGATGGTCATCAAAGTGTTGTTGTTTTTGTTGTTGTTTAATGAAAATGTGTAATATTGGAAATAACAGTAGGGGTGTTCATTAAGTAAATCATGGTATGATGCCAAGTCATACAACCATCCTTTTATTTATGTTGAAGAATACTGTCAGGGAAAAAAGCAGCACATAAAAGGATATTTGTTTTAAACATATAAACATTTATATAAAGACCTACTTGCTTGCTCTTGGTTTATCTCTACATATTGAAATAAACATACTGTTTTTATTGATCAACATACTTAAGGTGGTGGTGTTCAAGAAAATATAAGGAAAAATTCTTATTTTATGGTAATTCCTACTGTAAAATAGCCTTGTTACACAATTATTTAAGTCCACAGATTCCTATTTTTTCCACCTAATTACTTTCCTTTTATCTATTCCAAATATTTACAAAACTAGATTTCCTTTCATACATGATTTATGTTGTTTAATTTTCCTGGAGGCTGTTAGGAGGGGTCTGGTAACAATTAGTTTAAAAAAAAGAAGGATAAAAAGGAAATCCTTTTCTAGGAAAAATTATAATCTCCATGTTTCTCAACTTTGAAATTTTTAATCTGTCTTCATATGTTAAAATAATTAACATATTCACAGTGGGTTTATTTGCCTAAATGGTTATTGTAAGAAGGAAATTTGGCAGAGTGATGGTGAGTAAAGAGAAATTATGTGGAGACAGAACAAAAGAAGCAACAGCTTTCTGTCCTCAATTGTCTTTAATGCAGAAGCTAAAGGCTTACACCAGCTGTAAGACTACAACAGTAGAGCTAATGTAAATAAAGCAGCGTAGGCAGCTTCAGGCGATGTGAAGTGACTGATCTTACACCAAAACCAAACAAGCTGCAGACCAACTTCTCAGTTGCGTTTTGCTACCTGTGGTGGGTTACTAGTTTAAGTTCAACCCTGTCCCGTAGCTTTCATTCTTCTCAAGAGCTTCCATGAAAACACAGCAGGTCATAGAAGGTATTGAAGAGTATGGAGATAAGAAAAAGTATTTCTTGGGACGCCTGGGTGGCTCAGTGGATTAAGCCGCTGCCTTCGGCCCAGGTCATGATCCCAGTGTCCTGGGATCGAGTCCCACATCGGGCTGTCTGCTCGACAGGGAGCCTGCTTCTCCCCTCCCATCTCTGCCTGCCTCTCTGCCTGCCTCTCTGCCTACTTGTGTGATCTCTGTCTATCAAATAAATAAAAATCTTTAAAAAAGAAAGAAAGAAAGAAAAAGTATTTCTTCTAAATTCCACTATTTCCAGTATCACATTGAGAGAGATTTCCTTTGTGATAGATGGTCACTTCTCCTGAGAATGCTACAGGGTGCATAAAAGCCTCACTACTCTAACTCTCCTTGCACCTAAGAGCTGCCGCTAAACTCGGTTACTGTGGTTACTGAACTACTCATGGGGAATTGGTCTGTGTTGCAGAAATTACATGAATATAAATATTCATGTAAAAAGAATAAGTATATTCTTTCCCAAACATGTTTGCTTTGAAGGAGGAGTTTCATTAGATGGCCCCTTTGTACCTAAAACTAATTCTATAACACTATAGCCCCCCCAAAAACTCCTTTTTTTCCTTTAAGTAGAAACCATTGTTTCCAATATGATTTTAATTACCAGTGTTTACCTTTTTAAAGGACTATTACTAATTGAAATTCACTTTAGAAACAGAAAGGTGGCATCATACATTTAGATACCCAGATGTTGCTTTTAAGTGTTGAATAAAATGTTAAAATTAAAACACACAACTTGGAAGGGGCGCCTGGGTGGCTCCGTGGGTTAAGCCTCTGCCTTCGGCTCAGGTCATGATCCCAGGGTCCTGGGATTGAGCCCCGCATCAGGCTCTCTGCTCAGCGGGGGGCCTGCTTCCCCCCCCCCCCCGTCTGCCTCTCTGTCTACTTGTGATCTCTCTCTCTCTCTGTCAAATAAATAAATAAATAAAATCTTAAAAAAAAAACAACACATAACTTGGAAGAACCTGTTTTTGTCAGTGTTGTCAGATATTAGTTACATTAACATTTGGGGTTTTTTTCATATTATAAATGATATATGTTAAGGAAAAATTTTATAATACAGGTAAGCAAAAATTTAAAAATGCTACCAATTCAAAAGTAATTGTTAAGACAAAAGGAAGAAGGAATCAATAAAGATAAAAGATGTAATGACTATATTTCATGTTTTTAAGATGCACATCTTTTCAAATTTTAACATCTCTGAAATGAGGGTGTGGAGTTTGCCCTTTTTTAGTGGTACATGTTAACAGAGATGCTTCTTTTTTTTTGTAATATTTATTTGACGGTGGAGGTGGGGAGAGAGAGAAAGAGAGCGCACGCACAGATGCTTCTTAAATCTTAAATTCAATGTTTCCATTGTATTCAATGAACTACAGTAATTTGCGTTATAGATCCTTATGGGTAGAATAGCATTTTTGAGGGACAGAACCTGGGCACCCCACAGGACAAGTTTAAAAAAGCTGAGGGGTAACAAATAATCCAATCAAGAAATGGGCAGAGGACATGAACAGACATTTCTGCAAAGAAGACATCCAGATGGCCAACAGACACATGAAAAAGTGCTCCACATCACTGGGCATCAGGGAAATACAAATCAAAACCACAATGAGATACCACCTCACACCAGTCAGAATGGCTAAAATGAACAAGTCAGGAAATGACAGATGATGGCAAGGATGTGGAGAAAGGGGAACTCTCCTACACTGTTGGTGGGAATGCAAGCTGGTGCAACCACTCTAGAAAACAGCATGGAGGTTCCTCAAAAAACTGAAAATAGAGCTACCTTATGACCCAGCAATTGCACTACTGGGTATTTACCCTAAATATACAAACGTAGTGATCCAAAGGGGCACGTGTACCCAAATGTTTATAGCAGCAATGTCCACAACAGCCAAGTTATGGAAAGAACCTAGATGTCCATCAACAGATGAATGGATAAAGAAGATGTGGTGTATATATATACAATGGAATACTATGCAGCCATCAAAAGAAATGAAATCTTACCATTTGCGACGACATGGATGGAACTAGAGCGTATTATGCTTAGCAAAATAAGTCAACTGGAGAAAGACAACTATCACATGATCTCCCTGATATGAGGAAGTGGAGATGCAACGGGGGTGGGAGTTAAGGTGGTAGGAAAAGTAAAAATGAAACAAGATGGGATCGGGAGGGAGACAAACCAAAAGAGACTCTTAATGTCATAAAACAAACTGAGGGGGGTGGGGGGAAGAGGGGTTGGGAGAGGGTGGTGGGGTTACATTATATGTTTAAATAAAGCTTAAATAAACCCCCCCCCAAAAAAAAAAGCTGAGGGGTACCTGGGTGGCTCAGTAGGTAAAGTGGCTGCCTTCAGCTCAGGCCAAGATCCTGGGGGCCTGGAATCAAGCCCCGCATCCAGTTCCCTGCTCAGTGGGAAACCTGCTTTTCCGTCTCCTTTTGCCACTCCCACTTGTGCTCTCTCCCTGTGTCAAATAATAATTTGTTAATAAAATTAATAAAATATTAACAAAAAATTATAAAATGTGTCCTGTGCATATCTATATATTATTTAAATGCAAAGTATCATGTATATGTATATATTTATTAGCTATTTTATAACACCTATAGTTTGTGTTTTCTTCTAACTAGAAATTTAATAATTTCTTCCATTTATATTTACATGCAGGAAATACTAAAGAATGAAAAACATAGAGAAGAAATTAAAATGAAAAATCAAGATCTTTATGAAAAAGATATTTATGAAAAAGAAAAACTCCTTAGCAAAGGGAGCAATGAAGAACTTTTATCTACACCAGTTCAAACTCAGATCAAAGGGCATGCCTCTGCTCCATACTTTGGAAAGGAAGAACCCACCTCAGCTCCCACCAGCACTGGTAAAACCTTTCAGCCAGGATCCTGGATGCCACAAGGGAGCAAGAACCCCAATCAATGAATATACTGTGGTAGTATTTCATATGTATGTAACTTTTTTAACAATAAAAGAAGTAATATTACTTCTTTAAGTAAAATTTAAAAATAAAAATAAAAAATTTATTTTCTGACTGTACAGTAATTCTCTAATCCATTAAGCTTAAGAATTCATTTTTAGTATGCATAAGAAATGTGATTATGAATTATAGAAACCTTTTTTTTAAAGTAATCCAGGGGCACCTCGGTGGCTTAGTTGGTTAAGCATCTGCCTTCGGCTTGAGTCATGATCTCAGAGTCCCAACATCTAGCCCCATGTCGGGCTCCCTGCTAGGCGCTAAATCTGCTTTTCCCTCTCCTCCTGCCCCTCCCCCGGCTCCTCGCTCCTCCCTCTTGCTCACGATCTCTCAAATAAATAAGATTTTTAAGTAATCTCTACATCCAATATGGGGCTCAAATTTACAATCCCAAGATCAAGAGTCACATACTCAGGGCGCCTGGGTGGCTCAGTGGGTTAAAGCCTCTGCCTTCGGCTCAGGTCATGATCCCAGGGTCCTGGGATTGAGCCCCACATCGGGCTCTCTGCTCGCTGGAGAGCCTGCTCCCTCCTCTCTCTGCCTGCTTCTCTGCCTACTTGTGATCTCTGTCTGTCAAATAAATAAATAAAACCTTTAAAAAAAAAAAATCTTAAAAAAAAAATAAAAGTCACATGCTCTACCAACTGCCAGCCAGGCACTCCAAAACCTAACTTCTTTTATGTTTAACTTTTTTTTTTCCTTTAAAGATTTTATTTGTTTGACAGACAGATATCACAAGTAGGCAGAGAGAGGGGGAAGCAGGCTCCCCACTAAGCAGAGAGTCCGATGCCGGGCTCCATCCCAGGACCCTGAGATCATGACCTGAGCTGAAGGCAGAGGCTCAACCCACTGAGCCACCCAGGTGCCCCTATGTCTAATTCCTTTATTTGCTTTAGTCATCATTCTGTTTATGAATTCACTTAGGTTTTCTCTCTTAGGATTGCTCCTTTGTGAAGTATCCTGTAGTTGTAAATGCTCAGTACATTTTGGATCTTTATGATCATTTAGGAACCCCAGTGTATATCATGATAAAAGGTATGGTGATTTGCAAGCTCTCCTAAAGTACCCAGTTAAAAAAGGAGAAAAATGAGAAGACTGCTATTTCTGGAGAGGCAGTCTGTAAGATTCTAAAGGATTAATCAAACACATGAACTTGGATAAAACATGTGGAGGCCAAGAAAATGTAGCTGATAATGGAAAGTCATGAAGACCTGGAGTTTGAAGAGAGAAATTAAGACCAAGAGACACAAAAGTCTGAAAGGACAGTAAACAGAAATGATACAATAACTGGAGTTCCGTAAGTTTAAAAATTATTTTGAGAGGGGCTCCTGAGTGGCTCAGTCAGTTAATCGTCCGACTCCTGATTTTGGCTCAGGTCATCTCAGGGTCGTGAGAGCAGAGCCTGCTTGGGATTCTCGCTCTCTGTCTCTCTCTCCCTCCACACTATCCCCCCACCCCCAGAAAAAGAAAAGAACAAAAATTCCTTTGAGAAAATGAAAAAAAAGGAGAATTCTCTGTGATTGCATGATCACTGGGGATTCCAGTGGCTTGTATAAGATGGATAATGTTAAAACATCCATTATTATACAAAAGTATTTTTGAAGGATCATACGTTTTCCAAAGTACACAACTAAGTTTTTATTGCTAAAACAGACTTCTCACAATGTATGGCATTATAATAGGTGCTCAATATATATTTACTGAATAAGTGATTCAAATTTTAATGCTCTATAGGAAATCCCTAATTACGTTTTTTTTTCTTTAAAGATTTTTTTTTAATTTATTTATTTGTTAGAGAGAGAGAGAGAGCAAGCACAGGCAGAGTGGCAAGCAGAGGCAGAGGGAGAAGCAGGCACCCTGCCAAGCAAGGAGCCCGATGTGGGACTCGATCCCAGGACGCTGGGATCATGACCTGAGCGGAAGGCAGCTGCTTAACCAACTGAGCCACCCAGGCATCCCCGATTATGTTTTAACAGTGACTTCCTAAAAACACTGGTTAACAGTTTTACTTAATAGAAGTAAAAAATTTTAATTAAGAAATAAATTAGAGAAAAATACTTTATAAAATGTAATGTTAAAACAAATAACCAAATGTAATTACCATAACACACTTACTGAATGACAGAAAAGCCCCTTGGTAAAAATACTACCATTCCAGCAATCTCTTAATATGAGGTTAACCATTCTATCATTACAAAATACTACATTTTGCCATACAGGCAAAAAGAACTAGCCACCAGGCAGTATAAAAAGAGGTACAAATGACTGTAAATTAAGATGTTCCTGAGTCCTGGGTTACAAGAAAAATTGCAAATGTTCTAACACGCTAGACTGTTTTTACTGCCAAGTTGCTATTAGCTTGTTAAATGTATTCTATACGTATCTTTTATGTTTGCCTTACAGTCTGGAAATATTTTAACATATGACAGAATTTACATTCATTTTTATTTTTATGTTTTTATTGTAAAACACTTTTTTTTTTAACTATAAAGAACAAACTGATGATTACCAGTGGGGAAGTGGGAGGGAGGATGAGTGAAATAGGTGAAGGGGATTAAGGAAAGCACTTGTGATGAGCACTGGGTGATGTATGGAAGTGCTCAATCACCAAAGTGTACACCTGAAACTAATGTTACACTGTATGTTAACTAACTGGAATTTAAATAAAAACCTAAAAAAAGTAAATACTAAAGAGATGAGGCATAAAAAAAAAAGGTAAAATAAATTAAAATAACCTGTTTTACATAAGCAGCAAAAGAAAATCTTAACCAAAAATCCTTGTGGGGGACGCCTGGGTGGCTCAGTGGGTTAAGCCGCTGACTTTGGCTCGGGTCATGGGATCAAGTCCCACATCAGGCTCTCTGCTTGGCAGGGAGCCTGCTTCTCCCCTCCCCTCTCTGCCTGCCTCTCTGCCTACTTGTGTGATCTGTCTATCCAATAAATAAAATCTTAAAAAAAAAAAAAGTCCTTGTGGGAAAATACCCGAAGATTATGATACTGGCCCACCATTATTAGTAGAGCATGCACTTAAAAAAAAAAAAAAAAAGACTATTTTTAAATAATCTCTATGTCCAACGTGGGGCTCAAACTTACAACCTCAAGATCAAGAGTCACACATTCTACTGACTGAACCAGCCAGATACCACCCCTAGACCATGGAGTTTTAAAGTGATTTCAAGAACTGGAAATGAGGGATGCCTGGGTGGCTCAGTTGGTTAAGCAGCTGCCTTTGGCTCAGGTCATGATCCCAGCATCCTGGGATCGAGTCCCACATCGGGCTCCTTGCTCAGCAGTGAGCCTGCTTCTCCCTCTGCCTCTGCCTGCCACTCTGTCTGCCTGTGCTCGCTCTAATAAATAAATAAAATCTTAAAAAAAAAAAAAAAAAAAACTGGAAATGACATTTGTAGTAATCCATCCACACTCCTTTCCTCAAGACTAGTATTTTTTGGATGACTGGTGGTGCTGTTAGGTGGTATCAAAACAGTTAAATGTCCTACATAAAACTTAACTATAACTTTGGCCATGCTGGGTGTAGAGCTTACTTTAAAAAGGGGCAGAGGGGATGCCTGGGTGGCTCAGTTGGTTAAGCAGCTGCCTTCGGCTCAGGTCATAACCCCAGCGTTCTGGGATGGAGTCCCACATCGGGCTCCTTGCTCAGCGGGGAGCCTGCTTCTCCCTCTGCCTCTGCCTGCCTGTGCTCGCTCCCACTCTCTCTCTGACAAATAAATAAAATCTTTAAAAAAAAAAAAGGAGGGGGGGCACCTGGGTGGCTCAGTGGGTTAAGCCTCTGCTTTTGGCTCAGGTCATGATCCCAGGGTCCTGGGATCGAGCCCCACATCAGGCTCTCTGCTCAGTGGGGAGCCTGCTTCACCCTCTCTCCACCTGCCTCTCTATCTACTTGTGATCTCTCTGTCAAATAAACAAGTAAAATCTTTTTTAAAAAAGCTTCAGAAACAGCACAAAAGGCAATTTTTAAAAGAAGTATTACAGCTAATAGTAAAACATTCTTTCATCAATAGTACTATTTGTTGCAGTGAGAAAAGACTGATTTTTCTGAAGGATGCCAACCCTCACAATACTCTATTTTACATCCCTCCCATTTCCCCCATACACGTAAACATATAGACATCCTTATTATAAAACCTACTGATCTCACATATATAAAAAAAGCTCCATAAATGTTGGAAAAGCTAAAGCTAAAGAAACAAATGGCATATGTCAAATACAAAACTAGCATGTGTTAAGACTTTAAAGAAATTATAGAAAAACAGATTTCAGTTAAGTATCTTTAAATCATAACAAGAGAACCAATGAAAACACAGCTCTAGTAGATAACTAAAAATTACGGTGAATATATCTTTTGCTTCAATATTTGACTCTAAAATGTGGCCATAAGCAAGACTTAGGTATATAAATTTCTTTTCACGAACAGCTTAATTGCAGAAGCCCAAACACATTTTAAGATATACCTTAACCTTGATTTTCTTCAACTGTGCTCTGCAGACCCAGGAGAGCCAGTAGATCTACAGAAGCATATTTTTAAGTTTTAATTTCAATGGTAATTTCAACTATTAAAAGTTCAGTGACAATAAAAAGATACCTAGATATCCTACCTCAGTGAAGTAACAAAATGGAAGTTGCAATATGTTCATTCCACTGGCACCACGTAAGAACTGACAACCTAAAGTGAAAGTACTAAGTAGTGTTCAGACCAGTCCAGAAGCATTCTCAGGAGTCCTTAGGTTTTCATAGTTGAGAAATATTGCTCTTAACTTTTGTAAGTAGGCTTTTAGCTAGAAATGAAACTCAAAACCCTGTGAAAAGTCTAACTTCTATAACATATCTAACTTTAATTACTTTATTATTAACCCTCCTTTTAAAAAAAAACCCAGAACCTCTTTATAAAAAAGTATCAAATTTATTTCAGTATCTAGTTTCACTTTTAAATTAAAGCTGGTGGACAATTTTTTATAATTTAAAATTCATTATCAGAGGTGAGGAAAATATTAATAAGCTAGTATATACTGACAGCGAATAAAATTATTAGACACGCATTTATAAAAGCCATGTTTAATAGTAAAAAGTTCCAGTTATACTACTTAGCTGAAGGAAATATCCTTTAGCTCTTTATTTCTAATTTTAACACATTCTCATTTTGACACAATTTGCCTTTTTCACCCAATTACTAGTATGATGAATGAAATTTTTCCAAATGTTAAACATTTACCACTTATGCGATAGGATTTAACTATTACTTTTTAAGAATTCCTTATGAGAAGTCTGAAATTTTAATTGTCACCATGAACCTGCTTGATCATAGAATATCATTATTAGATAAATTAAAATGAAGACTGGAATAAAAACACAAAAGTGGCATCTATATAATGAACAAATTATGTAAGACATTTTAACTACTTTACATTTCTATATAGCACAATAAAGAATAAACTTGTTCCAAGGAAACACAAAGTTTGGCATTTTTACAGCAAGCTTTAAATCATAGTGTTATTCTACTCAACAAGACATCTCTAAGAAAATGGCAGGCTTACAAGTACAAAAACTGTTCTATCTGGTAGGTGGTATTCTACATAGCCAGTAAGAGAATTCTTTATAAAGTGAGATTTTTAAAAAGGCAGAATGTTGATATCTCAAAGGCTAATGAGAAAAATGCAAAACATGGTCATTGGTATGT